>PQWD01012999.1:0-38329 GCA_019425675.1 Leucinodes orbonalis
ACTCCTGCGAATAGATTCGAAGGTTGTGTGTGAAGTCGTGTCCAATCCACTGGGCCCGCGTGGACGACTAAGGCAATCACCTATACGGGTAGGCTCGTGCCCCTCGTGGGGACGTTTTAATGAGCTGATGATAATGACTGTTTTAGGAGATGGCGTAACCCTCAGATCATTCAATCTGGATTTGGATCCCAAGGGTATTTAATAATAAAATATAAAGTAAATACAAGTATAAAAAATGTTTGTTTTTTTGCGGTTTTTTCAGTGTAATAAGCTTTATTCACATGATTGTCTTCGATTTTGTGCTTTAAAAGGCACATCCGTTAGTCCTGCTACCTATATTGCGATCGTGTCTTTTAACGTACTTAAAAGTTCCTCACTAGGCTTTAATATTAAAAACCTTTATATTTATATATTTTCACCACCTGGTAACTAGTGTTAATAATTTTATCATTGATCTAACTAGTGTCGAGCAATAAATTTTTAACCATAATATAAAAATATCGCAATTACAATAATCACAGAGATATTCTATTGATTAATTTTCGATCATCATCAGCTCATTGAACATCCCCACGGGCACGAGCCTACCCGTATAGGGTGGTCTAAGGCCTATGCCTTAGTCGTCCATGCGGGCGCAGTGCGGATTGGCCGACATCACGTAAAACCTTTGAATCTCTTCGCAGGCATGCGCAGGTTTCCCCACGATGTTTTCCTTCACCATAAGAGTGTCGGATAACGTGCATTTCATTTTGAAAATTCGAAAACACATGGTACGTGGCGGGATTGGATCCTGCGCCCTCCCGGTCTGAAGGTAACAGTCCACACCAATGAGCCACCGATGCTATAAATAAAATAAAATCAAAAATATCTTTATTCAAATAAATCTTTTACATATACTTTTGAATCGTCAATTGTTATTATTATATTATTTTACTCTATGACCTATGATCAATTGAAATTTGAGTTATGACCTGGTATTGAAATTTGAAGCAGGGCTTAAGAAAACAGCCATCTTAAGGTCTTATCTATGCCTAAATTTTACCAATAAAACTGATGTGAGATAGCCAGCATGTTGTTTCTTTAACTGCAGAAATGCAAGTGTTTTATATACTTGCTTAAATGCAATTGACTTCTGTTGATATAAAACTTATTTTGTATTGCATAGTAATAAAATTTTCGAATATGTCATCTCAAATGGCCATCATATAAAATCGATTACAATTCGCACATTTAAGAAATGACACCAAAAACAGTACCCCATAAGGTTTGAATCCGTTTAAACAACCTAACGATATAAAAAACACACACAAACTGAAAATCCGTTAACCAAAGAGTTTCTCTATAGAAAAATGATATACAACGCGTAAGAAAATTCCAAAAATAGTATTCCCGAATCTCTAACTGCACACTAGTGCCAAGATCTGGGGCGTCAAGATAATCTGTCAACTGGGCCTTATTGTTTGCGCTTGGGCTAATGCCAGGATGGACGATACAGGCTTCTTGTAAACAAGGGTAACAAGAACCTATTCGAAGGTTTGAACACCATTTGTACGTATGGCTGGACGAGAATACAGCGAATTTATTGTTGGAATGAATGAATGGTCACAAGTCAGTTGGTAAATTTCATGTGTTAAACTCAATCGATCTTTTATTCAATAATGTACTTATATAACTATTATCTTTTTATTGATTTATTTGGGAAACAAACAATACAGTTTCACTCATATACACAAAACAAAAAAAAAACTATTACAGAAATCAGTAAGTCTCCACAACTTGATATTCCATGAACTAAGCATAAAAAGCTGTTACATAAGGAAATATCACAGATTTCCAGTACAGGAGATGGGGCAAGCCGGTTTAAAGTGCGACAAATGTAAACTCAACGAGCATACACTGGCTGCCAGTTTACGCTCTGTGAGACGAGTCAAGACGCACGAATATTGAAGAAATTACCGTTTTTTTCCAAAACGCCATCCTGTGCAATTGTAACATGCCATCATCGCAATGAATCAGTAAATTTACCAAGAATTATAATAACTTTTCACAGGTAAGAACCGAAAAGAAATTGCGACACTGGGACTGCCTACAAACTTGGCAGCTTGTCCAGTCTAATGTATATTCTGATGTCTGTGGGAAATATATATACTGGTTGAAAGTGAAAAAAGCTGCCGGTAGAAATCTGGAAATAAAAAACTCGCCGATCGAATTGGAATTGAAATCTTTGAAATTTTTTATTGAATGGAGATACCCGTTTTATGTGTTTCACGTGAAGTCGTCCAATCCGCAGTGGGCCCGCGTGGACGACTAAGGCCTAATCACCCTATACGGGTAGGCTCATGCCCCTCGTTGGGGACGTATAATGAGCTGATGAAATGATAACTGTTTTACGTTTACGTAGTCGTCCACGCGGGCCGTGCGGATTGGACGACTTCACGTGAAACACATAAACGGGTATCTACAATCAATAAAAATTTCAAAGATTTCAATTCCATATTCGATCGGCGAGTTTTTTATTTCCAGATTTCTACCGGCAGCTTTTTTCACTTTCAACAGTATATATATTTCCCACAGACATCAGAATATACATTAGACTGGACAAGCCGCCAAGTTTATAGGCAGTCCCAGTGTCACAATTTCTTGTCGGTTCTTACCTGTGAAAAGTTATTATAATTCTTGGTAAATTTACTGATTCATTGCGATGATGGCATGTTACAATTGCACAGGATGGCGTTTTGGAAAAAAACGGTAATTTCTTCTAATATTCGTGCGTCTTGACTCGTCTCACAGAGCGTAAACTGGCAGCCAGTGTATGCTCGTTGAGCTTACATTTGTCGCACTTTAAACGCGGCTTGCCCCATCTCCTATATTGGGAAATCTGTGTTCAAGAATAACGATCGAACATTCCACACTTCGGCATGTACGTCAAACGTCAGATGCATCTCAAAACCAGATATTCCGTGCAATACATAAACTATTTCCATTCTGCATTCCGTATGCACTCAACATAGATACGTCGATATACATATTTATTTTTGGGCCACGCTTGGCTTGTATCCAGAAGAGGCGTCGGATGTTAAACATTTAGACTAGGGGATATAGTACCATATTTTTATTTATTTAGCGTTCGTGGCTCATTGGTGTGAACTGTTGCCTTCCGATCTGGAGGGTGCAGTTTCAAACGGAATACAGAGTAATCTCAAATTTCCGAAATTATATTTACGTTTATCCAATGCTCTCACGGTGAAGGAAAATATCGCGAGGAAACTTGCGCGCTCGATGAAATTCAAAAGTTGTGCGTGAAGTCGTGCAATGCGTTCTGGACCTGCGGGGACGACTAAGGCCTATACGCCCTATACGGGTAGGCTCTTGCCCTTGGTGGGACTTTAATGAGCTGATGATGAGTGAGTGAGATGGGATAATTGTTTTTCTTAAACCTAAACTAGTTAAGACATATTTTGACTTTTGAAATGTCTGTCCAAGGCCGTATGGTCATGTTTATCGGTGTTTAGCAAAGCTGTACTTTGTGAGTATTCTTCCGGGCTGCATGCCTGAGAATTAGTAATGCAATTTGACAAAGTCAAATTCCATTTAATCAGATTAGGCTTACAAAAAGCTTTATGAAGACAAAAATAATACATAAAATACAATAAAAATATGTAAAACACCAAAGTAAGGCACTAAAATTAATTTTGATACTTGAAAAAAGCGCTGCGGCGTTTTGGCCTGTTGAGAAAGAAGCACCCAAGAAAACTCAACAGTACAGCCTTTTTAAGCAATGATTTTAATGTACAGATATTTTATAAACACTGAAGTAGCTGAGAAATTAAATACCATGGATTTATTTTTTTATTTATCACATAAATATTAGTCATTTTACAAATCTTCGTCTACGGGTTTGGAGGGCGTCCCACGCTACGCTTGCCAAGACCCGGTCTTCACTCCAGAACTCGTCTGCTCCAACGGCCATCGGTTCTGCGACATACATGACCAGCCACTTGAACTTGCGGATCCACTTCATAAATATGAAATATATTTATTATTGAAAAAATATACGGAAATTTGTCTCCAGAACTAAGTTGTTTGGATGAATGTTTTAAACCCAGCGCATATACAAAGTGTCCAATAAATAGTGTGGAGTGTTCCCTTTATATTCAAAGAGGAAATATCCAAATAATAGGGATGATGACAATTTTTTTTTCTGTTATTATATCGATGGACCGCATAATAATAGAAACATTGGTAAAAAAATTACTCCGTTAACATTAAAACTCACAGAGATTTTCCAATTCTAAAAACACATTAATGGACTCTCCCAAAACGCTTCATGCAAATGGCTACCTATTTATGACGTCACGCATCAGTAATTAGTACGCATAGTTTGTGAATTTTGTACTACAACTTTATTAAATGTTGCGTTTACTAAAACGGTTTCATAGCAAAAGTTGCTTTAAATTGTATGTGTTATCCTTTTGTTAACAAATTTTTGACAGTTAATGTACTTTAAAAATGACTTGCCCATATAACTTTGAAGACTAATAAAATTCATAAATGAGTTTTCGAGCTGAAAGTAAGCACATCATTATATTTAACCCAGATTTGTAATAATATGAAATAGTTCTTACGATTTTAGGACCCAGTCATCATGCCTATTGTATCAGTTAAAATTATTAGACAATCATTATACCTTTAGCCATGTAGTGACGGTATGATAAATAAATTAATATCCACTGACATTCACACAGTAGCATCTAGCCCCAAGTTAAGCATGAAGCCGGTATTATGGGTAGGTACTAAATTACGAATAAACATACGTATATATTTTTTTGTAAATACATACATATTACACATAGAAAACACTAAAACCATTACAAATAGACATGTTCATTCTTGCACACAAATGTTTGTATTGCCCGGGGATCAAACCCGGAACCCTTGGTGTTGCAGCTGACCTCTCAACCGCAACGCCAAATGGGTCGTCAATAATAATAGAATATAGGAAGCTAAAGCACCTCATCACATCAGCTTATTAAACGTCCCCACCGAGGGACACGAGCTTACCCGTATAGGGTGTATAGGCCTAGTCGTCCACGCGGGCCCAGTGCGGATTGCACGACATCACGCACAACCTTTTGAATCTCTTCACAGGCGTGC
This sequence comes from Leucinodes orbonalis, assembly GCA_019425675.1. Taxonomy (NCBI): domain Eukaryota; kingdom Metazoa; phylum Arthropoda; class Insecta; order Lepidoptera; family Crambidae; genus Leucinodes; species Leucinodes orbonalis. The sequence continues at coordinate 5,155 of PQWD01012999.1, forward strand.
GCAGGTTTCCTCACGATGTTATCCTTCACTGAGTGTCGGATAAACGTATATGTAATTTCGAAAAATCGAAATACATTTGACGTGGTGGGATTTGAAACTGCCCCTCCGGATCGGAAGCCACAGCCCATACCAAAGCGCCACCAGGATTAGTCTATAAAGATATCATTATATATTATACAGCCAGCATGTTCGCATATACGATTTCTGTCTTAGACATAATCTGGTAATATATCCACCCAGTGTTCGAAGTTCAAAATAAATCTATTGAAAATATAATGCTCAATTCTGTTTCAAGCCCTTGAGTTGTGCATTTATCTTTCTGTATTGTTATTAGAAAAGTTTCAGAGTAAATACAATCTGAAAGCGACGTTTCGGGACAAATGGGACTTGTGATCAATCTTGAAATATTGTGTTATGCATCTAAAATAAGTAAAGTAAAAATAAATATGTTTTTGGCTCGATGGCAGTGGCTAATGCGTTCTGTTGACGATCTCGTTACTCAAGCAACTGTAATAATGGTCAGTAGTCAGATGGGTGACCGTTTTTAAACACCTGAAAAACAGGTTTACTTCGTTCAGATAAAAAGTGTAACGGTATCTATATAAAATATGAGCTAATTTGATTTGATACAATTATGTTTAAAATTGTCGACAATAAATAAATGAAATTACAACAAGAATAGTTAAGTTTGCCACCACCTCTGCTATAATGACCACGACCACTCAGCCAAGAGTGTAGCGACCAAGAAAAGAAAGAAAAACAACAATCCTCATCTTTCGAAAAACCTTTCTAAGTTGATTTTATAAAAACAACAAGATAAAAAAACACAAAACAGAATGTCACATAATTGCAGACTCAAATAATTTTACTCCAAACACAAATCAATTCAAACACCAACTAAGCCGCACTTCACTTAACGACGAATATTCACACAAAAGTTGAAACCCCGCCATTGCTAAATCAAACAAAACATGAATGAGCAAAAAATCCAAGATGGCCGCCGCGAATACAAATTTCAATTATCCCACGACACCTGGTGTTTGAATATCGAACGAATTACAATAACAAATGGCATTTGTTTTGAACGGCTTGCTGTTAATATGAAGGAGTAAGGTAGATAATGTCGTCCTCTTCGTTAGGATGACGTAATTTGGAATACATGATTGAATTAGGAAGATTTTAATGTAAATAGGGCCTAGTTCTTTATGATTCTGAATCGATGGTTCTTTCGAAAAGAAAATTACCGGGTGTAAGAGACCTAACATTTGTCGTCTCGGTGATGGGCGCAGTGCAGTGTTGGAGGAATATAATGACTACGTACTGTTTTTTCCTTCATTACTGCATTTGTCATGGTTAGGCGTATCGTGAGCGAAGTGACAGTTCTGCGTTCACAAATAGAGGTATTAGGGCCTTCGTTTTTTGACGCCATTTTTCTGTGAAGGTCAGCTATCAATTAGTTCAATCATTCGTGCCGAAGCGTGGTTCTCTCAAAGATAGATACATTTCTTTATTCCACACAAAAAATCTGTCATTCAATGATTTAAAAAAAATGCAATTAAGGCGGACTTGGAGATACTTTTTAAATATTAAAATAAGTTATACAAAATTAACTTGGCTCTGCACTACCGTGCCGTTTTATCGACTGCCATCGACAGGTACTGTCCGGCTCGCCCGCCCATTATGAAGGGATGACCGTCATCACACTGCGACCACCATTTCACGATACATTACCTGGACTCATTGGTAGTGAGGCGAAGTTTTCGATATCGATAATGGGTTATATAAATTGTTTAAATATAATATATTGTTATAGCAAGTTAGTCGATTATGCAAAATACTTATGAGATTTAATTAGGGGAAGGCGGCGTTGTAACATGTCTGTGAATACTCATTTTCAATATTATTCGCTCAAAGTATGACGCGGGTAAACATAAAATATCTATTGTTTGTCACGGGTCAACCAAACGAGCGCAAAAAGTCATCAATTTATTATCAGCTCATTATAATGACCCCATGGAGGGGCAGAAGTCTACCTGTAAAAGGTGTATAGGCCGTATTCATTCTCGAAGACCCAGTGGAAATTGGCCCACTTTACGTACTTGAATCTATTCGCAGGGCGCTAACCTTGTTTTGTATAAATTATGCATAATACGACAAAACATTAAAGGACTCATTTTGAAAAGTGTAACTGCAGAAGCTTCTTGACAGATTTACCAATCCTCTGCCCCATGACAGTCCACAGCTGGACTTCAGGCTTGTTCAATATAAGTGAAGTTTTTATCAGCTGGAATCAATCAATGATGCTTTGTCATGGTCAGACGTATAACATACAATCAGGTGAGCATCCTGATCATGTATACTTATAACGTATAAAAAGACACTCGTAGCTCTTTCAAGATAACGAAATCAGTGGCAATATCACTAACCATCAGGAAAACTGTGAACTCCTCTGCTTACTCAGGAAATAAACAAAAGGTCTCCATTTAGACATATTTAACTGTCTAAACATGTGCTTTCCGAATCCCTTGTTTGCGATCAATTGAAATATTATTAGAACGTGCCATTCCGAGTTTGAATCGCCGACTTATTTATCATAGCAACACGTGTAAGGAAAAACGCTAAATTTTAACATAATTTATTGTCGTTGTTTTTTTTAAGATTTTTTCCGTACTAAGTGTACAGGGTGGTTTGGACGTTCACCTGATGGTAAGTGATACGCCTGACTAGGATAGAACAGCATTGATTGAAGCGAAAATCTGATACAGTTCAACTTCGCACTGCGACTGACATCTGAGACAACGATCTTAGGTCTCTGATACCCGGTAATTTTACATCTACAGTGCCCTTATTCCGAAAACAAAAGTGCATAGCACTCCTGTTTCACGGGATGATGCCGGGTCTTGCGGTGGTACCTACTGGTGGGTATTAACGACTATCAAAATTGAATCAGAGGTACAAGATAATATTCTTAACCCATTGACAGTAATTGCAGAAAATATATTGTTTGTGACGCTTTAAGGCGTCTATGGCGGTCAAAAGGTTTATTAATTTGCAAAAAAAATATTACAACGCATCTAAGGTACAAGATTAAAGTATTCAAACAGTCAAAATAATTAAATGAGGGGTCGTACGTAATTACCATCTTATCGATACCAGATCCGATTTCCCATCACTAGCAAATCGAGAAGGTCGGCCATTTCACGTGACATTACGCGAGTTGACCCGCCGATGACCGGCCCATCTCTAGTTACGTGCATATTTTACAAGCTGAAGCGATTATGAGGAATAATGAATTCGCATAAATAAATATTTAAAAAATCTAATGGCATTCACACAGGGCTATCGAGTCCCAAACTAACCATTACCGTGTAATATGGGTACTAAACAACGAATTTATATTAGATTTAAATATTTTTTTGTAAATACATACATATTATATATAGAGAAGACCCCGACAAATATAAATAGACATGTTCATGCACAAAAATGCTTGTACTGCCCGGGGATCGAACCTGGAACATTTGGCGTCTCAGCCGACGTCTCAATCATTACACCAGATGGCACCACGTGGACGACTAAGACCTATACACCCTACATGGGTAGGCTTGTGCCCCTCGATGGAGACGTATAATGAGCTGATGTAGGTTCTGTCTATTCACCTCTGTTCATTTTTTCATATCATTTTATTAAGGTATTTCAACATTTTTTTCATTATTACTGATAAATCCTAACCAAACAATCGCTCGTAACTTACACTACGCAATACCCACTAGCAGAAGCACTGAGAACGTCATTTATAAGTTCACAGTCATTCACTGATGTAGTGTAACGATTGAGTCATTTGGCGACGTGCTTTGGAGAAATGCCGGCACTTAAAGCCTTTTTCAGGAGCAGTTTTATCGGGGCACGAGAAAAAATGTTGCATTTACAAGAAACCTTTAACTGTGATAGACGATTTTTCGTTTCTAACAATACGGCTTAGACAATTTTCTCTTTATGCTGTGCTGTGGACCTTTATAGGCTCTATTGACCTCTTGTAGTGGTCTGTGCGATGAGTCGAGATCGCTGCATGATATTGGAGATCAAGGGTTCGAATTAGGGCGACTGCATAGGGTAAGTAATTTTGTACCCGCAACCAGATGGAGAGTGCGTCGGTGGCTCAATAGTGTGAACTGTCGCCTTCCTACCGGGAGGGCTGAGGTTCAAATCCGACACGTACCAATGTATTTTCGAATTTTCGAAAAATATATGTACGTTATCCGACGCTCTTACGGTGAAGGAAAACATCGTGAGGAAACCTTCATGCACGCCTGCGAAGAGATTCGAAGGTTGTGTGTGAAGTCTAAGACGTGGACGCGTGGACGAGTAAGGACTAATCACCCTATACGGGTTGGCTCGTGCCCCTCAGTGGGGACGCTTAATGAGTTGATGATGAATAACCAAATGGACTGAGACCTGGTTCAGGTGGCGGGTAGAGATGAATGTGATGTGACGCTGATGACGTGCCACTTTGAATTTGACAGTGATGTAATTAGTAGAAGTGCTACTTAAAATATGATATATTTTTTGAATGAAAAATATGTTTGTCTTCTTTAGTTAATCGGGACATTTAACCTCCAGATCGGGACGCATCCTCAGACCCTGAAAATCGGGATACCTGGCAACACCAACCAAAATCCAATATGAATATGTGCATTACATTTATTTTTGTGGACCACAGTAAACACGACACCGGCCCAAGTGTCGCCCAGAATACAGAGTGGATGTGATTCACCAATCCAATAGGCGAGTAGACAAAAAATACAAGGAACGAATGGAAAATTGAATTTAAATCGCCGCCACGACGTCCACGTTGAATAAAACATACGCTAAGGAACCCAACGTAAACGGATATCTTATTTCCACTTTTTGGAATGCCGATTCCGTTGAAGCCAAAATGGTAGTCAGCAGATATACTTGAATGTAGGCTTTCAGTTCCAGCTGATTGAACGCTCATAATATAGATTAGAGCACATGGGTGGTTTTATAATGCACACATAATTAAACACTATAATTTACTTTAAATAATAAAAGCTGGAACTTAGTACATGCTTTTCATAGTTGTGTCATGTCACCAAAAGATGGCTCTATGTGTAGTTTACATCGCGGTGTCGTTATGTTTAGTTTTATTAATTTAATTTCATAATAAAAAGCCCTTTTAATTAAAATAACTTAGTAGCATTACAAATTTGATATTGAATTATTGTTAAGTTATTGAATGAATTCATCATCATCATCATTACAGCCTAATTATGTCCACTGCTGAACGAAGGCCTCCCCTAATGATTTCCACGCGGACCGATCCCTTGCAGTTGACATCCATCTGCTACCCGCCACCTTAACCAGATCATCCGCCCATCTGGTAGGGGTCGGCTAAGCGCTTCGCTTTCCGTTACGTGGACGCCACTCGAGAACCTTTCCGCCCCATCGGCCATCGGTTCTACGCACAATTCGCCCTGCCCACTGCCACTTCAACTTGCTAATCCTCTGAGCTATGTCGGTCACCCTAGTTCTCCTACGGATATCCTCGTTTCGTTTTTATCGCGTAGGGAGACACCTAACATAGCCCTCTCCATAGCACGCTGAGCAACCTTGAGTCTATTCAAGAGGCCCTTGGTAAGCGACTACTCACTTGAATGAATTAAGTAAATTAAATTAAATAGTGTTTATTGTTGTCCACAAAAATATACATATCACATTTGTACAAATAATGCAGTAAAAGAAAACAACAGGAAGCAGCTCAGCGTATGCTCATCTGCGACCTGGAATCACAGACAGCGCTGATTTACTGCCACTCCCTTTTTCTCTTCAGGTGTTAAACGAGAAATAGGGATTTTTTTAAAACGAATACGTTACCATCTCTATACTGTTTCTAGTCTATCCATCCTGTATCTATTTCGCTCGCTATATCACTTTAGTGTTATCGCGCGAAACGCAATGTATCATATCCATTGTGCTCCCCCTTCCGGAGCTGGTACTTCCGCCGTGTACTCAGCGGGTAATGTATGACTCTCGTATAAATTGCAAGTGCGAAATGCATTTTTCTGTGCAACGAGGTTCCTTCCGTTGCATGTTGTTTATGATTTGTGTGAAAAATTATACTTTTGTTTTGGAGGTGGATGATTTGTTTTGTGTTTAGATGTTCATGGTTGAAAAATATATGAGACAGCAGAGTGTTAGTATTCTTTGACTCTCAAACTTTATGTCATAGTCGGGTACTCTTTGTTTGGGTAAATGTGTTCGAAATTCGAAATACGTGTATGTGTTGTCACTGCATTCGGAACACTATTTTCGTGTTGTTTTGTGAGCATATCACGAATCCATAATTTTTACATTACATCATTGGTCGGAACACACAAAACCCACAATGGACTTCTGCCTGACTACCTTGAGCTTCTTCTGATTATATATTTGTCCTACAAGTCCCATGCGATTTCTTTGATCTTATAATTTCAAAAAACAATTTTAATGTGCAATAATCACTATGTATTTTGATTAATGTTTTCACGAATAATTGTTATATTGGATATCACCAGATTCCCAATGTTGTATTGCTTTTTGTTTATTGACTGGCTGACTGACTGACGATTCACACAGCGCCATCTAACCCAATTTCAAGTGAAGAGCTTGTAGTTAGCGTACTGAACAACTGATAAACATACTTTTTATATATTTTTTTGTAAATACATACATACTATACATAGAAAACACCCAGGCCATTACACATCATCATCATCAGCTCATTAAACGTCCCCACCGAGGGGCACGAGCCTACCCGTATAGGGTGATTACACACACATATGTTTATGCACACAAATGTTTGTACTGCCCGGAGATCGAACCCGAAACCCGTGGTATAATAGCAGATGTCACAACCATCACTCCAAATGGGTCGTCTTGATATACGTAATGATCAATTCTGCGAATAAGCCGTAACATATTTATACATTACTCGCATTTATGTTATCTAAAAGTCCAGAAGCTTTTCCTATTCTTACTGATCTATTGAGTAGGCGACATCAAGGCGGCGTTTCCTTTGATCATGCCTAATTACAGTGTCGAGTTACTCTGTTATTCGGTTTTCATTTCGCAGCCAATAGTACGGTGATTACGCGAAAATGCCTTCATGCCTCTAATATTTGATTCATATACCCATAATTATACTGATTTGAATATGGAATACTGTAATTATAATATCTAATAATTTTACTTGGTGGTAGACTCGATACCGAGTCGTCTAGGTAGGTACAACCGCAGTGCCAAGTGTCGTCACGTGAATAAGAGTGCTATGCACTTGTGTTTCGGGATGATGGCACTGTAGCTAGTGAAATTACCGGGTATAAGAGACCTAACATCTGTTGTCTCTGGTGATGGGCACAGTGCGGCATTGACGGAGAATAATAACTGTTTATCAGTTATTGGTTCTTTAATGTCCTGTTATGGTCAGGCGTATCACTTACCATCAGGTGAGCGTCCTGAGCGTACTGTTCACTTTTATTATAATCATCAGCTGCTAAACGTGTATCGGAAAGATCTTTGTCTTTTAATGAATAGTCAAAGTCAAAAACATTTATTTCAAATTAGGCTTACAAAAAGCACTTATGAACGTCAAAAAATATACAAAAATATAATAAAAAACGATTAAAATACTAAACTAAAATATGAGTTTTGATGCTTTGAAAAAAAAAAGCGCTTCAGTGGTTTGGCCTGTTGAGAAAGAAGCACTCAAGAAAACTCAACAGTGTAGCCTTTTTAAAAAACATTTTCATTTACCTTAATGTAACAATACAGCATTGTGTATTTCATTATATTCTATTATTTCACAGCATCCTACTAGTAAATAATAATAAATATCCACTGACATTCACACAACGCCATCTAGCCCCAAGTTAAGCGTAAAGCCTGTAGTATGGGTACTAAACAACGGATAAACATACTTATATACTTTTTTTTGTAAATACATAAAAAACACCCAGACCATTACAAACAGACATGTTCAAGCACACAAATGTTTGTACTGCCCGGGGATTAAACCCGAAACACTTGATGCAATAGCCGACGTCTCAACCATTACACCAAATGGGTCGTCAAAACAAGTGAATCGGATGTTGAATGTGAGAATCAGGATATAGGTCATTTATATCGTATCGTAATCGCTACCCCGACAATCAGAAAGTGGTAACACATTTTTTTTCAAATTTTGATGACAGCTTTTAGTACAATGGAAAAAGCTCTGAAAAATCTGGATGGAAAACCACTCCAGACAGACATTTTAGGAAGCCTGATGCCTGAAAGCCTGGAAATCCAGACACAAAATCCATTGTATTTGACGCCTCAAGGCGTCATTGGCTGTCAAAGGGTTGAAACTAATAAAACTTAAAATAACTGCATAGATTTGGCTCCAATCTTATCTTCTCCAACTCAATCTTCACATTATTCCAGGCCACTTCAATTCCCTAAATAATAATATCATAATCTTATCTTCATCAAAACATTATTCTATCATAGGCAGGGTACTCACAGACATCTAGTAATTTCATTGCCAATTTTACGTTACATGCATATACCTAAGATATAACTGCCTAGGTCGGAGTAAAGTATATTGAAATATCCACGAAGACCTCATATGCGGTCTCCTTGAGGTAAGTTTTACTTTGAAAATACTTACAGTGACAGGTTTCTAAAGAATCTTGTAAAACCACATTTTAATTCAAGATGGCGTCGCTATCCACCGGGCGAACGTTCCTTCAATATTTTCTTTTCGATTTTTTGCGGATTCACACCTTGCGATACGACTATTAAACTATTATTTTGAAGCACACTGCTTAGTGTTGATTAAATCAAAATACTTGTTTTAAGATCATTTTATTTGAAGCACACCGCTTAGTGTTGATTGTATAAATACTTGTTTAGGTGAGAAAAGGAAAGCATCTTGGTAACAGAGTTCGTTAATCGCATTTCCTTATGTGTTTGGAATGTTTTCAGAAAAATTGGAAGCAAAGACCGACAGCTAAACATGTCCCTCGCACGGAATCGTCTTTCGTTTAAGAAATTACAGAGAAATAATGTCTCAACCGATCTGGGACAAATTGCAAAAAACTTTTGGGACGTACGGTAAAGTGACGTACGAGGTGTTCCCATGGGATTAGAACCTACGACCTCGGATCAAAATTAACTCAACACTCAGATCACTACACAACGGAAGTAGTTAATAAAAGAAATAAACAATATTCAAATAAATTTTTTAATCATAAAACGACTAAAAGTCGCCAGATGTAAAAGTATTGCTGAAGGGGACTGTATCAAGAAGTTTTCTTCAAAGCAGAGTTGGATTAAACCTTTCTGTCTGAAAATATGTCCTCCACAAAACACGGGGAGATGTTTTAATTTTCCTCACGGGAAAGTTTCGAAGTGGTAATTTGATTAAAGTGCTCTAGATTTATGTTCTTAGATAGATAATTGTTATTTAGCGAGATTTTCTTGCGGTACAAATTTAGAATTAAATATTTCACTAGAAAACTTCATCGCTGAATTTCGGCTTTCAATAAAAATCAACGAGATAAATTTTAATTCCAAGACGTTTCGAATTGAAAGCTATTCAGACTCGTTCATAATAAAGAGACTTGGAATAAATTGAAAACCACAATTGATTCTTAAATGGTCCACGATTTGAACTAAAAGTAAAGCACTAGCTTGTGAAAAATCCATTGCAAATTATTAAAATCGAATTTACACGAGACTAACTTTTGTAGGGGTAAATTAATTATATTTTGTGGTAGCTTATTAAATATTTTAATGCTTAATCCCACAAACGAGTTCCCGACCTTATGCAATCTGAGATTTGGAATTAAGAAGCATGAGAAGATACAATATTAGTAAATATCTTATACTTTTATCTATTACACTGAATGAAGATTTGAGTGTAATTTTTTTATCATCTATGGGCAAAAATTTGACCGCCATCTCACCTGGCAAGGATGGTTCACTTTTGCCTAGAAGACGGCTAGGTTGTAAAGACCGGGATACACATGGAGGCAAAGAGTTCCATTCCTTTGCGGTGCGCATTAGGAACGAGGCAAATATAATTAAATTGAATTTATTTTAAACTGAAATAAACGATTTCGATTGATGTGGTTCACCATCACCAATGAATTGGGTTTTAAGGGCCAATACTATTCACAACTTATTTTATTTAAACACTAACTTTTCGTGCGACTTCGTACGCGTGGAATAGTTACTTTGGCCTAACGCTCTCTTTAACCCGCTACTTTGTTTATGAGTTAAAACTGCGATATCTCGTAAGATATTAATTGAAGTTGAATGATGTAAAGAGCAATTTTGTTGTGATAAATTAAGTATTTATTTGGATTAGGAATATTATCATATTTATGAAAATACCTTCGCAATTTTTTATCAAAAATATGTTACAGGGAGCTAACCTTAAAGACAGACATATACTGTCGCACTTTTTGTAGACCTTTAAAAGGAAACAACTCACATACATGACTTTTGCGAAACTTTAACCGTTTACGCAGCATACGCAGCGGAAGCTCCAAGTATGAAAAGTTCCCCCCAATTTCATTCATGAAACATTCTTCATTGCTTCTCCACTCCTATTGTTAGTAGCGTGATGATATATAGCCTATAGTCTTCCTCGATTAGCGCGTTAAAAATGATACACCTAACTGAGATTCGATATAAATATTAATGTTTGAGTATTGCGATAGAGAAAGTCTTCTAAAGATCCAATCTAATAAAGTGGGCTATAAATTTAATTTGAGAAAACGAAAATACATTTGCAAATGTGAAATCTCTATTCCCACCTGGCCTTTAATCGCAGCTGTGCTATCCAAGCGTCTAACTAACTGCCATATTTTTTCTATCGAATGAATAATGGCCGATATATTCAAACGATAAATCCAAGCGTAACCAGACTAATGCGTATCGGTTCCAACATCAATATTCGTGAGTATCGTTTTAACTCCAGAATCAGTGTTCGGAATAACACCCATCAATCTGCATTAATTCTGCCACCGTTCACATTGCACAATTTCAACGATTTACATACTAATGTGGCACATTTAATAGTAAAACGCCGATGGGTAGAAAAAGGGCCTAATAGACCCCGAGGCGGTTCGCTTGAAATTTCAAATTGGTGATTTGCACTCTGTGTTCAAGAGGTGTGATGGCGAAGGGTTGATCGGGCGATTTGTGCCTAAAAGTGTTTTCGTATGGGATTTATTGATTTTTTATAACGTGATTCAAAAGGGGCTGGCTTGACGCCTTTATAGGGGCCTAACAGGAAAAAGCGTGGTATTATAATTTGGAATCAATTATATTTTTAGTATATTCAAAACAAAGAAAATCAATTGCACTAGCGAAAAACACTATTTATATTAACAACGTAATGTGAAGCCAACTCAAAATGAACAAAATTACCTGTGTTTAAGCACACCTACGTAGTTTTTCAACTTTATAGTTTTAAAGCCAAAGACTTTTACTGTGACTAAATATTAATTTCATTATCACATTTTCATTAGTGGACAACATCTTATTATAATTTTCATTTTGAAAGCCACCCGCGTAAATATAAATCACAAAAGATTTAAATTGACAAAAAAATCGTAAGCAATGTTTTTAAAGAAAATATTAGAAATATATCAGATAAGACGACATTGACGTAATATATTTTGCCATATACAAAACTTAAAAAGCTTATTAAAACAAAACAACTTGCTAGTAAAATCAACCAGCATAGCCTTAAAACGCTAAGCATTTTATCTTACATCTGACTTTGGATCAAGAATTTGTATTCGAAAGGGCTAAATGATAAATATTCAACAGCCTGTACAGAATTGCCTCTAAACGGTTAAGGGTATTGTTAAAAGGATTACGTCGTGTCCCACAGACCCGGCCTCGTAGTTCGAGGTTAATTTTTAGATAGGGCCTCAATGGAGGGTTATCGCAGATTCAAGACAAAACCCCGTTTTACATATTTTTACGACCCCTTGGGATATGATTCGGTTAGTGGTTTCGGTTTTATGATGGCCGTGTCTTGGATTTCAGGAAATTCTTCGTTTTTGACAAATTATGTGAGAATAGTTTTTGCAAAAGTACATTAAATTTTATACACAAAATTATAGCAGTTTTCTCTTTCTTTTATTTTGTTAGATCAATGCTGTCAAACATTGTTATTTTGATAATAGCTCATAATCTGTATATTTTAGGGATTTCGCTGTGAGACTTAAAACTAAATGTAAAATTTAAGTTCCTTTACATAAACTTCTTTAAATCATTGCATTTTCCTTTAAATTAATTCTGTTTCCTTTAAATGGTTTCCCTATATTTTAACCTATTTTACTTATTCCTTGTTGTTTGATATACAACCGACAAACATTGTTGTATTTTTAAAGTCCTCAGTTTAGTTAAGGTAGAAGTTAAGGAACTATGAGAAAAACCTCCCAGTTATATCACGTATTTCTCCATCTATATTCAGTATTAAAACTAATACATTTACTCTCAATATTTTCCCACAGCCAACTGAACACCTCTAATAATCTACGAAGACGATATGAAACTCTAAACAAGAGGCGGACCAATAAAATATCCAGTACCGTTTTCATAGAACGTATATTTATCTGGCACTGAAAGGGATGAATGTAGGTGGCAAATGCCCTGGGCTATGGGAACGCAATATCTTGCCGAGAATAAAACGTTCCCTGTAAAGAATAGTGTATGTTTTTTGTTTGGGATCGGAATGCTTGGGATAGATATGATAATTGAGGTGTCGGATAGAAGATATTATTATCAGCTCGAATATAACTTGTTTACTGCAAGTTAAGATCTTTATGAGGGAAAACACAATAAATATAGTGGTTTTTGACGAAGAAATATTTTCTGTGGAGCACACCAGAAAATATTTTAGAAACAATGACTCTTAAAAGAATGTACTGAATTGTTTCGTAACGATTGATATCTTCAAAGGTATGATTATTTAAAATCTTTGTCTTATGAAACAATTTCCCGAAATGAGATATTTTAAAGTTTGTTCTAAACGCTTAATAAGGATTTTCAATTTCATATAATTGAAAAATTGTTGAGTTTATTTATATGAGAGTTAAAAAAGTGCATTGGTTTATCTTTAACTTAAATTTATTTGCAACGTACCTATCTACTTACTAGTTCATAAGCTTAAAAAGTAATATAATTGAGTATACCTTACAGAGTAAATAACTATGATATTCATCGTTCTCTTCGAATTTTCTAGAATAAGTTTCTATAGCTGACATTATGTTGGAATTCTTCAAGCACCAAGACACTTCATTAACTTATTGTTGGATACTTCTTGCTTAAGTCTTATTTTCTTTTCCATGAAGAAATATAAAATTTCATCAGATATCGGGAAGTTATTTTTCAGCATTTTAAATCTATACCAATTCGCTATTGCTAAACTTTTTTGAGATAAATTAAAAATTACTCACTGTAAGTATGGAAGTCGGTCACTTGGACTGTGTTGCAGTCCTCCCCGACGTGAAGGTAAGTGATCTCGCAGCGGTAGACCCCTTCGTCTTCAGCTTTCACTCCGCTGATCACCAGCTCTGCATACGTCGCGTTAGGAACGTGCGAGATGGATATCCTGCAACAAGAGAGATGTCTATTACTTCTCCAAATAAATGTGACGACCCATTTGGTGTAATGGTTGAAACGTCGACTACTACGCCAAGGGTGCCGGGTTCAACCCCTGGCAATAAAAATATTTGTGTGCATGAACATATGTTTTTATTGGTCTGAGTATTTCAATTTATCTAACACTAGCTTTTGCGTGCGACTTCGCCGACTGGCCTAACGCTCTCTTTAACCTGCTACTTCATTTATATAGGTGAGTTACAACTTCTCATAAGATATTAAAGTTAAATGATGTAAAGGGTAATTTAGTAAAAAATAAGATACTTGTGATAAATACAGTATTTATTTGGATAAGGATTAATATCATATTTATGAAAACACCTTCGCAAATGATGATGATAACCTTAAAAGATAGACATATGCTGTCGCGGACTTTTTTTGTAGATCTTTAAAAGGGGAACAATACTCACATACATGACTTTTGCGAAACTTTAACCTTTACGCAGCGGAAGTTCCAAGTATGAAAAAAATCCCCCGCTTTTGAAACATTCTTCATTGCTGCTCCGCTTCTATTGCTAGTAGCGTAATGATAATAATATATAGCCTTCCTCGATAAATAAGCTATATAACATTGAAATATTTTTTCAAATCGGACCAGTAGTTCCTGAGATTAGCGCGTTCAAACAAACAAACAAACTCTTCAGCTTTATAATATTAGTATAGATAAAAAAGTACATTTATTGGAAAAGTATACGTGACCGGAAACTATGGGAAAGCGACAGTCATCCTCTCCCTGTTACTTGTTAGATTTCAATTACAAAAATCGACAGCTAACACCGGTGTCGGGTTCATAAGGAAAATTCCCCTAATTAAGAGACGCAGATTGATGGTTCTCTCGAAACAGCTTTCGGGAACACTGATTGGCTTTGTTTAGTTGGGATAAGGTTTTTTCGAGAGTCATCCTAAAGTAGGCTTTTCTAGAATTTGTGGCGTTACTTTGGATTTTATTTATTGCTGTCGATGCACAAATAATTAAGTAGGAAACTACTCTATAGAAATGTATCCTTACGAAAATTAAAAATAACATCTTAATTACAACTTCAGCGATAACATCCACTGAAGGGCGACCCTTTTGGTGTTATGGTTAAGACGCCGGCAATTATAACATCGGCTCCGGGTTCGATCCCCGGGCATTACAAACATTTGTGTGCATGAACATGTCTGATTGTATTGGTCTGGGTGTTTTCTATGTATAGTATGTATGTATTTACAAAAAAAATCTTAGTATGTTTATCAGTTGTTTAGTACTCGAACTACAACTCCTTTCTTAATATGATGCGAGATGGCGCTGTGTGAATTTCAGTGGAAATTTATTTATGGACAAGAACTCTTCTGGGAAAGCGGGAAATGTGTTTAGTTTAAAATATATTTTAGGGATATCAGTTTCATATAATAATCCAGTTTCGCTACTCAGCAAAATGCACTAATTGATAAACATTAAAAATAATGTCCTGAATGTTTTAGTTTTTACATTATCATAATAAAAGTAAACTTACAACAAATCTGTTAAGTTTTTTATTTGGTTGTTTTTCGAATCATGAATTCACTTTTTATTGGATATGGCTAGATTGAAAGAAGGTGATTGATAAGCTGGTGTAATGGCTGGCTTATTCGAGGACCATGGTCATATCATGATAATGAAGATACGCTTAATGCTATTATATAATCTAATGATAAATGGATTTCATAATCATCATCAGCTCATTAGACGTCACCAAGGGGCACCAGCCCACCAGTATACGGTGTATAGGACTTAGTCATCCACACGGGTTCAATGCGGATTGGCCGACTTCACGCACAAACTTTGAATCTCTTCGCAAGCGTGCGAAGGTTTCCTCGGGACGTTTGCTTTCACCTTAAGAGCGTCGGATAAACGTGCATAATTATAATTTCGAAAATTCTTAAATACATTGGTACGTGGCGGGATTTTAACCTGCACCCCCCAAATCGAAAGGCAACAGTTCACACCAATGAGCCACCGACGCTCTATAGTGATAGTGTGTTACATGTATTTTTATATGCTATAGCAGGCAAACGGCAAACGGCTCATCTGATGGTAAATGGCAACGCCGCCCACGTTATTGTTATAATTGAACAGAAAGTATTTAAATTACGCTGCTACCCACAAAAACAACTTTATCGTGTGTTCTTTTCACTCTATACGAGTTTTATACTCGTACAAATAATACTTGCGCGATTCAAACGATTCTCAGCGCCATCTATCGAGTGCCCTCTCAAACTAATAGAACAAATCCACACTCACACAGCGTCATCTAGCCCCAAACATTATAGTAAAAACGAACACTGCTATTTGCTTTAACGCTATCGCACGCAAGACTTTAGCTGGAATGCAATCACCTTAATTCGTCGTCGATTACTGGAAAATTATCGTATGCAATGCAATCAAAAGCCGAGCACCGACTCGAATCCAGTTTCGTTGAGTATGCTCACAACTTGAGCATTGAACACGGAGTCGTCAACTGTACACGATTAACTTAATGGGGAAAGTTTGCATTGAATTGTCTTGATTATTCGATACGAATTGTTGTTTTACAGTTGTAAAGTTTTGTACGGGGTACACAAGTCATTCTTATTGGTTTCTATCTCCTATATGAGGAGCGCGGGAAAATTAAGAAAAATAAGGAGGATTTTTCTTTGGTAACATAGTGTGTGTCCATTTCCAGCTTCCCACCTTTTTTATGTTACGAAGTGAACAGGGCGATCAGGTCGCTCACCTAATCTTAAATTTAAATTTTTGTAAAAAGGATCCAACGAATTCAATGTTTAACACCATACGATCCGCCATTAAATTCTGAATCTTACGATATTAAATAGTCCTTGTTAACTTGCGTATTTTCGGAGATATTACGAAACTGATGCTAACCCTGAAAACGGACGTACAGACATCTTCAATGTCAAAACAAATGATGTACGCCAATACTAACGTTACTTGGCTTTTGCGAATGTTAACTGAAATTACCACCACCTTATCAAAACCCCCAAGAAAATGCATAGAAATACGTAATCTTATTAGTAAAGTAAAAAGCGACAGTATTCAAAGATCACTAACTTTACTATACAGAACATTAGCACTCAAGAATCCAATCTTGTACGTGCACCAGATGGAATAAAAAAAACGGACCTGTGAAAGAAACCCTCGAAGGTAAATCGCCTCGCGGCAGTGAGTTCGTATATGAAAATGCTTATCTCTTTCACATCCGAATCGACCCGACATTTTTATCAATTATGCTCTTTGTTTCAAGCAATATGCGCACTGCAGTCTTGAGTCTTATTAAACAAAATTTTCTGTTTATTTTTATAACAAAACCTTGTGATTGTATTTTGAAATATTATACAGTAATTTTGTGGTTTGTAGAATAATTATATATTTACTAATACTTAATATGATAAAATTCTAAATATAAAAAAATGTAATATAATTTGCCTTATATATTATTTTTCGTATACTACAAAATACTAAATAGTAGTTTTGTATACAAAATGTATTTGTGTAACTATACAAAATGTGATGAAGGATCCAGCGATCTGGGGCACCTTTTAAAGGCACACAATTGATTTTACCATTTTTCACTTAAGCATCTAAACTAAAGAGACTTATAATTTAATGACAATACTTCGTAGCTCAAAGCGTAAGACGTCGGTGGCTCAGTGGTGGGACTGTCGCCTTCCTACCGGGAGGGCTGAGGTTGAATCCCGATAGTACCAATGTATTTCGAATTCGAAATATATGTACGTTATCCGACGCTCTTACGGCGAAGGAAAACATCGAAAGCCTTCAGGACGCCCGAAGATTCGAAGGTTGTGTGAAGTCGTCCAATCCGCACTGGGCCCGTGGACGACTAAGCCTAATCACCCTATACGGGTAGGCTCGTGCCCCTCGGTGGGGACGTTTAATGAGCTGATGATGTTTGAAAGAGTCTTATAATTTAATAATGACAATACTTCGTGTTAACGAATTTTTTAATTATTGTTTTTTAATGAATTTGTAACACCAATATGTAACTATTCTAATATTATAACGCCTCTTCGTACATCAAAATATTATAGCCTGACTCTCGTTACGATTCACCCAACGCCTAAACTGCTAAACGGAATTTGATGACATTGTATATTGGGATACATTGTAACCACAGTAAGCACACGTACATAGGCTGCTTTTTGTCGAATTATAGCCCCCTAAGCGGAGGACCGGGATATCTGGCGCAAAATGGGGGAAACCTGCAGCAGTAGACTGCGATAGGTTGATGGAGAGAGAGAGATAGCCCCCTACTTCCCTAGAATAGGTAGTGGAAGTTTGTATGCAGTTTGCAATATTTAAGGTAGAAAGCTTAAAATTTGGTATGTGAACTATTTTCTTTTTTTGGGGAATCCGGCCTCAAAGCTTTAAAATAGGAGGGGAATTTTACATGGAACTTTGCGCAGTTTTCAGGAATCATTTATTTCGGAATAAAAATAATATTCTGTGTTCGAAAACTGGAAAGGGGAACTGTGTTACCTCGAGCGAAACGTGAGCGAAGTTGCGGGCTAGTAATATACATTGGTTTTTTCTTTTTTTTAGAACTGTGATGGTGGATTATTACTAATAAATATAATAAATATCCACTGACATTCACACAGCGCCATCTAGCCCCAAGTTAAGCGTGAAGCCTGTATTATGGGTACTAAACAACGGATAAACATACATATATACATTTTTTTTTGTAAATACATACATATTATATAGAAAACACCCAAACCATTACAAACAGACATGTTCATGCTCACAAATGTTTGTATTGCCCGGGGATCTAACCCGGAACCCTTGGTGTTGCGGCCGACCTCTCAACCGCAACACCAAATAGGTCGTCCACTATTGATAGAGGATTGATGACCTGTTTGGTGTAGTGGTTGAGACGTCGACTGCTACACCAAGAGTTCCGGGTTCGATCCCCGGGGCAGTACAAACATTTGTGTGCATGAACATGCCTGTTAGTAATGGTCTGGGTGTATTCTATGTGTAATATGTATTACATACTTTAATATTTAATTATTTACAAAAAAAATATATAAGTATGTTTATCCTTTGTTTAGTACCTATAATACAGGCTTCACGCTTAACTTGGGCTAGATGGCGCTGTGTGAATGTCAGTGGATATTTATTATTATTTAATTATTTGTCCATTAATTAATAATGTCGAAAGGCAACCTACATAGGCACCGGTCTCCCACGTGTGGCTTTAAACGGTTTATTTTGTTAATTTTGATGTCATATGTATTTAAGAGCGTCGGTGGCTCAGTGTTGTGGACTGTCGCCTTCCTACCGGGAGGGCTGTGGTTCAAATCCCGACACGTACCAATGTATTTTCGAATTTTCGAAAATATATGTACGTTATCCACGCTCTTACGGTGAAGGAAAACATCGTGAGGAAACCTTCATGCACGCCTGCGAAGAGATTCGAAGGTTGTGTGTGAAGTCGTCCAATCCGCACTGGGCCATGGTGGACGACTAAGGCCTAATCACCCTATACGGGTAGGCTCGTGCCCCTCGGTGGGGACGTATAATGAGCTGATGATGATGTATTTGAGTGTCATTTGTGTTGAGAAATAAATAAATTTAATTATTTATTATAATAATAAAGGAACAAAAATTAATGTAGTTTACCTGTCTGATTTATACTTATGAGCTTGTTGCCTAGAGAACCAAATAGATTAAGGTACCTATTGTGAAGAGGAAATAAATAATATATATTATTATTATTTATTTTATATCATCATCATCATCATCATCATTACAGCCCAATTATGTCCACTGCTGAACGAAGGCCTCCCCTAATGATTTCCACGCGGACCGATCCCTTGCAGTTGACATCCATCTGCCACCCGCCACCTTAACCAGATCATCCGTCCATCTGGTTGGGGGTCGGCCTACGCTTCGCTTTCCGTTACGTGGACGCCACTCGAGAACCTTTCCGCCCCATCGGCCATCGGTTCTACGCACTATGTGCCCTGCCCACTGCCACTTCAACTTGCTAATCCTCTGGGCTATGTCGGTCACCCTAGTTCTCCTACGGATATCATCGTTTCGGATTTTATCGCGTAGGGAGACACCTAACATAGCCCTCTCCATAGCACGCTGAGCAACCTTGAGTCTATTCAAGAGGCCCTTAGTGAGCGACCACGTTTCGCTTCCGTATGTCATAACTGGCAACACACACTGGTCAAAGACCTTCGTCTTGAGACACCGAGGTATTTTGGACGAAAAGATCTGCCTTAACTTCCCGAACGCTGCCCATCCTAAATGGATTCGACGAGAAACCTCCTTCTCGAAGTTGGACCTACCCATTTGGACTACCTGTCCCAGGTACACATATTCGTCAACAACTTCGAGGACAGGAGGAGGAGGATTTATTTTATATACAATTTTATATTTATTTTCCTAACCTGATTTAAGTTACTCAATACTCAATTCTTTATTGCTGTATAAATGTAAGTACAGTGGTTTGGACCAAAACATTTTAGACCCTGTAATAAGGGCGCTACAATTTTGAGAACACTTTTTCTTAATGAACAAAAAGTTTTACAAATACTTAAAGTTAATATCAACATTAATTCGTTCTAGAGTACGGGCCTTAGACTAGAACAACAACCTTGTTTATATTCATTGGGGTTTTCTTTTTAAATGGTTTCATTTGTTGTTAATTAGGAACACAACGCACCACTCAGGTCTCTAAGGTTTTTTCGAAACTTTAAATTGGTTTCTAGTATTGCGCCACAGAACTCTGAAACCGCACAAAGAAAAAGGTCGACAAGATCTTAGTCTTAGCAACTGTGCAGAGACTCAGTCTTCCTTTATTTTTTAATTCTTTGAAAAATAAAAATACTGGCCGGCTCTCAATTTGTGTTTTGACTTCTGTTTTGTTTGTTTTTGTGTTCTTTGGTTGTAATTACAAAGCTTGTTTATAAATAAAATACGATGGAAAAGACAGCAGATATTATGTCTCTACTTTCACAATCTAAATATATTTATTTATCAAATACTGACGTAATGAAATAACGCCATGATTTACTGTGGTAGACACGATACAGAGTCGTCTGGGGTACCACCGCAGTGCATCGTCTCGTGGAACACCAGTGTTTTGCACTGTTGTGTTTCGGGATAAAGGCACTGTAGCTGGTAAAATTACGGGTATGAGAGACCTAATATTTGTCATCTCGGGCGGTGAAGGAGAAAAAAATGAATTCCTGCTTAATCTCCTTAACACTGCATCTGCCATGGTCAAGCGTCTTCACCTCCTGGTGGGCTTACTGACCGCCCTGTTCACTTCATGTCTTCATTATCATTATCATTACAACCTAAAACATCCACTACTGAATGAAGGGATTGCCTAATGATTTCCACGCGGACCAATCCCTAGGATTTGACATCCATCTGCTACCCGCCACCTTAACCAGGTCATTCGTCCATCTGGTATGGGGTCGGCCTACGCTTCGTTTTTCGTTACCCGGACGCCACTCGAGATATAAAAGACGAAAGTGTTTGATCAATACGGCTTACTTGTACTTTTGCTGTGACATGGACACTGACTGCGGGACGAGTTCACAGTCACTTGAAATCGAGCTAATGTGAAATGACACCGCCGCCTATGTGTATTGGCAATTTCAAAAGCCATATGCGTTTCCGGCCATTTGAATAGGAATACGGTATTTTTTAAGGACGACGCTAGGTCGTGTTTCTTTGTAATATTTGGCGGTAACTGATTTTATAAATTTGCCTAAATACGACAAAAACTTATCATATAAGCCTACCATTAGTCTAAGTTCAAACCAAACACTTCTCGTGATATATATACATATAACCATACGGTTATTATATACACAAATTCATATAGAAAAACCTATAAGGATAAGAAAAACAACCAAAAATATTAACTGTAATAAAATAGAAACACAAATCTATAGATTATATAATACAAACTTAACAAGTTGTAAGCGAACTTTTTGCAAGTGACGATATTTCAAAGAGTTTTATTAACTCTCCAAGAAATTACAGAGTTCAGTACTTCGAAAATTCTGGTTCAAAATGATTTTTTAAATATTAAACAGTCGATGGAGGGTATGTGGTATTTTAATAAGTTTTTTTAACAACTATGCATAATGGCGATGACATTATCATAGTATCCTACGCTATATACACGCATATAGGTAGGATGTACTATGATCAGATGTTTATTTCATCATCATCAGCTCCCCACCGAGGGGTACGAGCTTACCTACGAGTGTTTTTAGTCCTTAGTCATTCACGCGGGCCCAGTGCGGATGGGACGACTTCACGCACAACCTCAGCACAACCTGCGCAGGTTCCCTCACGATATATTCCTTCACCGCATAAACGTCGGATAAACATACATATATTTTTTATAAATTCGAAAACACATTGGTACGTGACGGGATTTGAACTAGCACTCTTCAAATCGGAAGGCTACAGTCCACAGAATAAGCTATCGACGCTCGCTTATAATTATATACTTTTACAATTCTACTCTTTCCTAGAGCATTAACACACATACTCCAAAATATTTGTACTGATGGAACCAAAACCTTTACTGCAAAACTCTGATTGCACTTGAAACTTTGTAAGCGAAACCGCGCCGCGAAGCCAGCACATAATTGCTCGGAATCAACACCGCGTGAAACCCAACCTTAGCTCCAGCATCGCCCTAGTTTGAGGGGAAAAAGTTGTAAATTCATAACTGCCCGTAAAACTCAACCGTTATTGTTAACGAGTAGTTGCCCGTTAAAACCTCCCGACTACCGGGTAGTTACATAATTTTTATAGTCTAGTTTCACATGTGGTACTTTTAAAACATGTATTACGCCTACGGTTGTTAAATGCCTTTACAACTTAGACTTGGTAATTACGCAGTATTATGTTATAAAAAATATTGACGACCCATTTGGTGTAATTGTTGACACGGCTCTTACACCAAGTATTCCGAATTCGATCCCCGGGTAGTACAAACATTTGTGTGCACGAACATGTCTGTTTGTGTTGGTCTGGGTGTTTTCTATGTATAATATGTATGTGTTTACGAAAAAATAATATAAGTATGTTTATCCGTTGTTTAGTAGCCATAATAAAGGCTTCACTCTTAACTTGGGGCTAGATGGCGCTGTGTGAATGTCAGTGGATATTTATTTATAATAATTGTTATTATGAAAAAATTGTACAGATTACATCGAGAATTACTGCGTTTATCACCTCTGTATGCTAAAGAAGTGATTGTAAAACTGAATCATTCGGGAGAAAATGAAAGTCGCAGAACTGATGGCCGCTGGAGCAGACGAGCTCTGGAGATCGCTTCATGGCAACTTAGTGTAGAACGCCCACCGGCCCGACGACTTGCGGACGGTCGCTGGCGAAGCCTGGATGAGGAAAGTGGAGGACCGAGATCAGTGGCGTGCACTCCATATATATGCAAATAAGCATAATATATAATAATAAACTTAATAACCTGTGAGTCCAGGCAACCCGGAAAAGCGCCAACATGTTTTAAAATCCGAGTGCTGGAGTGGAGACCGCGTCTCGGCAAGCGTAGCGTAGGACGCCCTCCGGCCCGATGGACCGACGACTTGCGAAAGGTCGCTGGTGGAAGCTGGATGAGAAAGGCGGAGGACCGGGATGTCTGGCGCAAAATGGGGGAGACCTATGTCCAGCAGTGGACTGCGATAGGTTGAATAGGATTTAATTAATTAATTTATTTAAGGACAACCAACATAACAAACGATAATATCATTCACAATTAAAACTTATCAGTAACATAACAAATCGCTGTTATACTTAAAGGCTGCCACGACATGCACTAATGTATGCCTTTTAATAAATTACTTATATTACATAAATTTTAACAATTACAAAATTTAATTAAATGATGTCTGAAACAAAACTATATTTAAATTCATAGGCGATCTGCTGTCATAAACAGCACTCGATTTGACAAAAACATAAATTATTTATTGGTTTTGCGATAACTGTCACTCACTTTGCATACCCTACTCATAATCTCTGTGCACGCCACTGACCGAGATGTATGCTAAAGAATGTGGTGGTGGCAGATTTTAATAAACTTAATTTGAATTATGCCGCTAACACACACGGAAAATGTGATTACGGCAAATGAAAATTATATTGATAATTCTTTCCTATAAATATAGTCATAATACATAAATATCCACTGACATTCATACAGAGCCACCTAGTCGCAAACTAAGCATTAGCCTGTACTAGGGGTCCCAAACAAATAAATATACGAAATATACTTTATTTTGTAAATACTCGTACAAACATATTTTACAAAGAAAACACCCAGCCCAATACAAACAGACATGTTCATACACATGTTTGTACTGCCCGGGGACCCAGAACCCTTAGTGTAACAGACGACGTCTCGCCCATTCCAGAAGATGGATCCATACGATATACATACAAATAAAATAATTCACCAGATTTTCCATTAAAAGAATCGGTAGGTTTCAATTATAGTTGAAATTTAATCAAAACGTAATATTTTTAACACTTCGGTGTCACACAAGGAAAACAGTGAAATAATAGCTCGCTTGTAAAAAATCCTGCATGGCGTAATGAAGCTAGCAAAGTCGGATTGTAAGCGTCATAAAGGGTAGCAGGACAATGGCTCGGAACGTGGCTCGGAATATATAGAAAGAAAGAAAGAAAGTGTGGCGCAAACACCATGTTATTCAGTAACTTCTGATGAGTCTTTATTTTATTTAATGAACGGTGCAAATTGAGGAGTCCGTTTAGTGTTTACTTCATTAGTATGTTTTGTGTTCAACTTAATTTGGTCGGGTTATCGCTCTCTATTCGACGCTTTTACGGTGAAGGAAAAATCGTGAGGAAACCTTCACGCCTGCTGAGATTCAAAGGTTGTACGTGAAGTCATCCGCACTGGACCCGTGTGGACAATTAAGGCCTATGCACCCTATACGAGTAGGCTCGTGCCCCTCGGTGGGGACGTATAATGAGCTGATGATGATGACCTCTTTCTATCTCACTCCAAGTCCTATCCATACTGTTATAAATGTGAAAGTGTATGAGTGTGAAGTGCGTTGCAAATTGCGATATTTGAGAAAGAAGGAAATTTTATTTTTGTGGCAGAAAACAAGAGTTTCATCATCAGCCTATAACGTCCCATTGCAGGGACAGGCCCTCCCCCACAACATAGTCATGTTGAGTTTGGGCCGTAATCCATCACACGGGCTCAATGCGGATTCGTGGGTGTTAACGACTACCATCCTAAGACTTAGCTGGACCCAATGATGTAAAAAAGTATAGATTCGTGATTTGCTCACAAAACAACCGAAAAAAGTGTTCCGAATGCAGTGACAGCACACATACACATATTTCGAATGAGCGTACATTTACCTAAACAAAAGACTACAAACTGTACTCTCTTCGGTGGTTCGTTTTTGAAGCACGGATGGCGTATCTACCTTTCATCATCATCATCATTACAACCTAGAAAGTCCACTGCTGAACGAAGGCCTCCCCTAATGGTTTCCACGCGGACCGATCCCTTGCAGTTGACATCCATCTGCTACCTGCCACCTTAACCAGATCATCTATCTACGTATCTACCTTTATATATATAGAATATCATTGGCCGGACCTAACAACTTCGTATCCGAATTTTTCTTTTCGACAATTACGTGATTCAACCTGCAATAACCTAAAACAAGTGATGTTTCCCCGCGACTCGAGCCCAAGACTTCCACGACCACGGAGTTCATCATCATCATCAGCTCATTAAACGTCCCCACCGAGGGGCACGAGCCTACCCGTATAGGGTGATTAGGCCTTAGTCGTCCACGCGGGCCCAGTGCGGATTGGACGACTTCACACACAACCTTCGAATCTCTTCGCAGGCGGCATGAAGGTTTCCTCACGATGTTTTCCTTCACCGTAAGAGCGTCGGATAACGTACATAATTTTCGAAAATACATTGGTACGTGTCGGGATTTGAACCTCAGCCCTCCCGGTAGGAAGACAGTCCACACCACTGAGCCACGACGCTCGACCACGGAGTTATCAAGACACAATACCCCCGAAATCCGCCATCTTTAAATCGCCAATATTTCACAGTAACGACCAATGACGCTATCTTAATGACGTCCACCCACTTCCGGCCGGGAATTATGATTGATGACGTCATCGCGCCTTCCGGCTGACGAGGTGTCTATGGTTTATGTGTTTTTATATACTTGCCTATGATATATGGGCGGGATTCAGTGAAACTATTCCCGTTTGCTAGTGCGTGCTCGGAATAATGGGTTTGAAAGAAAGAAAGAAAGAAGAAAGAAAAAAAAATCTTTATTCAAATAAATCTGTTACAGATACTTTTGAATCGTCAATTGTTATTATTATCATATTTTTTGTGACTCTACCACCGGTTCGGAATAAGTAGGATCTTCGAGAAGAGCCGGCAAGAAACTCGAGTTACTCTTTTAATCTTTTTATATCAGTGGTTACAGTTTTGTCATTTACCTACACATAGATTTACAATAATTTATTACAAAGATTTTGTAACTGGAACACTAAGTGCAAGACCACACATCTTTATCCGATAAATATTCTTCTATTGTATAGTAACCTTTTTTCATGAGGGTTTTTTTAATCTTTAATTTAAACTGGTGAAAAGGCAATTCGGCAAGATTTTGTGGTATTTTATTAAAGAATGTTATGCCTCTTCCAACAAATGATTTTCCTACTTTACTTAGTCTAAGATTTGGGACAGCAAGTTTGTTTTTGTTCCTAGTATTAAATTTATGTACGTCACAATTTTTTTCAAACAAATGAAGATTTTTGGACATAAACTAGATTATGGTAAATGTATTGGGACGCTACTGTTAAAATATCGATTTTTTTAAATACTTCCCGAAGTGAATCACGTGGTCTAAGGTTATAAATGGCTCGGATGGCTCTTTTTTGAAGTACAAATATAGTGTTAATATCAGCAGCTGAGCCCCACAACAGAAGACCATATGACATTATACTATGAAAATAACTAAAATAAACCAATCTTGCTGTATCAATATCGGTTAAGAGCCTTATTTTCCTAACTGCATACGCTGCTGAGCTAAGTCTACCTGCCAAAGCTTCAATATGAGGTCCCCACTGGAGTTTTGAATCTATAGTAATTCCTAGAAATACTGTACTATCAACAATTTTTAAGCATTCGTCATTCAAATTAATACTGGTGATGACCTGCCTCACATTAGGTAATGAGAATTTTATACAATTAGTTTTTTTAGTGTTAAGCAATAAATTATTAACTGTAAACCAATGCATTACTTGTGAGATAGCACCATTTACATCGTCAAATGTTTCTTTTTTTCTATTAACGTTAAAAAGCAATGATGTATCATCTGCAAATAGTACTATGTCAGAAAGTTTATGACAATGGGAAGGAAGGTCATTTATGTATAAAAGAAACAGTAAAGGACCCAATATAGAACCCTGAGGCACGCCCATGCGTAGTGGGCCACCAGAAGAGCTAGAACCGTTTACAACAACCTTTTGAGTTCTGCCCGTCAAATAAGATCTTAAGTATTTTACTGAACAATCTGATACACCGTAATGTCTTAACTTGATAAGTAAGGTCTCATGATCGACGCAGTCAAATGCTTTTGACAGATCACAAAAAATCCCAATCGCATCTTGCTTACTCTCCCAGGCGTCATATACGTGCTTAATGAGGGCAATTCCTGCATCCGTAGTATTCCTATTTTTGGTAAAACCGAACTGTTTTTTATGCAATATTTGATTTGCATTAAGATAATTTAATAATTGATTAAATATTATTTTTCAAAAATTTTACTGAGCGACGGTAGAATGGAAATTGGTCTATAATTGGATGGATCACTTTTGGCCCCAGATTTATATAATGGAATTAATTTACTAAACTTCATTAAATTTGGAAATATGCCTTCATCTATACTTTTATTGAATATGAATGCCAATTGGGGTGCTATACTTTCAATGATAGATTTAATTATATTTGTTGATATTCCCCATAGATCTTCAGTGTTTTTCATATTTAACTCCTTAAAAGTCTTGACAATTGTGTTAGAATTAATATGACTAAACTTAAATGACTGAACACGTACTGGAATACTAGATGTAAGGAGAGCCTTAGCAGCAGAAGAACTAGAGTTTAAAGATTTAGTAATTTCGGTTGGAGTATTGGTAAAAAACGTTTCAAACGCATTTACTACATCAGATTCTTTATTAACAATAGCGTTGTCAATTTTGAGTGTAAAGTTATGATCACGAGGCTTACTCCTACCAGCTTCTTTATTAATGACATTCCACGTTGCCTTAATTTTGTTATTTGACCCTTTGATTTTATCGCGCAAAAATAACGACTTAGCCATATGACAAACTTTCCTAAATATTTTTGAATAGTTTCTGACAAAAATTATAAATTCAGGGTCTGTAGTATATACTTTCAAGTCGTAGCTCATATAACCTAGTCCTACTTTTAAAAATGCCAGGTGTGGCCCAATCATTGAATCTGATATTATTATTACATATTTTTTTATTTTTTAAAGGAAATACTTTATCAAATTTTTTTAATAGTATAAAAAAGATTTTCATAAAGACTATCCACATTTTGATCATTAGGTTAAATTGATTTAGTGAATTATCAACATTATTTTTAAATTGACTTATGCGGTTATTAGTAATTGGCCTATAACGGATATTAATTACTTGCTGTAAGTCATGACGGTGTTCAAACTGTGCTAATTGACCACTGTGATCTGATTGTAAACAATTAATTATTGATTTTTTAATAGTTATATTTTCACAAAAAATATTATCAAGACAAGTAGCCGTAGTAGAGGTGATCCTAGTTGGCTCATTAAATTGATTAAATAAATTATATGACTTAAAAAGATTGAGAAACCTCGAAGAGGATAGTGATTGATCTAAAATATTTATGTTGAAGTCACCACATATGATGACCTTTTTTTAAACTTACTAAATTTACTGAGCACTTCTTCCATAGTAGATTCAAATAAAATATAATCAGATGATGGTGGTCTATATACACATACAATTATAAATTTCTCAAGTTCTATACAGGAAAGTTCAATAGTTTGTTCAATGGAGTACTGGACAATATCTTTCCTTTCTTTATATTTTAAACTATTATGTAATAATATAAGTGATCCACCCCTAATTGCTGATCCTCTCATGAACAAGCTACCAACTTCATAGTTATTAATATTTATTAAACAATTATCATTTCTTAACCAATGTTCAGTTATACACAAATATGCACATTCATGTGTTCCAGAAACAAACCTACCTCTAATTCTTTGCCAGAGAAGCCTTGTATGTTTTGATGTACTAAATTTAAATAATTGCTTTTTTGCTTCTCTGTTGTCGAAGAGACACTAAAAGGTATGCAAGAGTAGTTCTCTATTGTCTTGACACATAATTTAAATGATTTGGAACATATTCCAAGGTCTTTTTTTGATAATTATCCTGCTCAATAGAAGCAGTAAGCTAGCCAAATTACTGGCTATGTTATTAAAATAAAATGATAGCGAAAGTGCTATTTGTCTTTTAAAATAATTACCCAGATAATATTTATCTTTAGTCTTAGAATAATTTATAAATTGAATTTGAATTAATTAATTTATTAATGTCAATTAAATGTATTTTACTGTCATTTGTAAAAGATATTGTGTCTAATGTCATATTTATTTTATACCTAATATCATTTTCCTGCTGTGGCAATTTACCACTGTAAGGTAATGTAAACAAAATAATCTTATTAATATTTAATAAACACAAACTATTACAATATTTTATCATTTCGCCTTTGTTTACATCACCCCTGTCACCAACCAAAATAATTAGTGTGGTATTTTCAAATTTATAGTTAACAATTTTATTCATCAAGTCATTATAAGTTATACCCGGAAAACAGTGATTCAGTACTTGTTGCCCCAGACAAGTACTTAATAAATGGCCCATGTTTTTACCAATATCGTCACTAAACATAATAATATTATTCTTATTTAAACTGGTTATACTACTTGAAATGTTAGATGTTTGTTCGGAAGGACTGACAATATAATTTTGCTCACATCTTGTCTGTGATCCCAGTGAACAAGCAGGAGTATCTATTAATGAGTCCTGGTTGCTCAGCAGTTTCTTCAAGGCCAAGATGTGTTCTGTACTTTCCAGTTTATCATAGTTATACCTATTTGTAACATTTTCTAATTGTTGTTTGAGACTGTTAATTTCAGACTGAAACAAATGTATTTCACATTCATGCTTTTCTATATTATTTTGTAACATAATTGAGTAAATATCTAACTCATCACCAATTTGTCTACGTTCTCTAATATACTTAACATTTTGAAAAAATTTTTTTTGCTTCCGAATTAAGTTTTTGGTTTTTTTAATAAACCTATTTATTTTCACATATTTTTTGTATTTGTTTTTACTCCACTTCAAATTACCATTTTCCACTGGAGAACTTATAGTTATGTCATTTGTTAAATCAATAGTAACAGTTGGACTGGTGTGAAGTGCAGTAGAAACTAGGCTAGGTGCACACTCGACTAACTCGCTAAACAAACTTGTATTCTGGGTGGTTAAAGTGTGTTGTTTCTCAGTCTCCATCTCCGATATATGGTGGTGAGCTTCCTGCAACTCATGTTCCAGCATAGATATGCGCTTGAGGCCCTGGACATACTCATCACCGCAGTCACCAAAACCATCAACCAGAATTTGAAGTCTGTCCCGTTCTTGTTCTACTAAAGTATACCTAATATGCATCTCAGCCATTTCTTTTTTTAACAAGGTATTTCTATTAAAGACATCTAACATTTCCTTCTCATTGTCATCTCTTTCTACTTGTAATTGGTGGACCAACTCCCTGGTTGACTTTAACTCTTGCAGCGTCAATTCAAGTTGACGAGCACGAGTCTGCATAATGGCAGAGGGTCAAATTATAATTTAAATAAAATTAAAGAAACAAATTCAGGGAGTTGATTAATCAATTATGAGGTTACGTCCAACTTTAAATTTCAGACAATATAACCTCTTCGCGTGTCTGATATGCACTCAGATATTTCGAAATACTATAAATCTACTTTTAAAACATGTAATGATCAGTTTGTGTACTAATACAAACTAATTACCTGTAAAAGATAACAATGATTCACATAAAATTTGAATTCAAAATGACAGATGCCGGTACTCACTTTTTGTACTTATTTTCACAATAAAAACAATTGATATATGCACTTTTTATATAGTTTTTCACTTATTATATAGTTTTACACGTTTAGCGACGATATTTAGGCCTCATTTACTATATTTACAATAATTTGAAAATTAAATATTGGGACAAGTTGAAATCAGCTGTTAGTCCGAGTGTTGCCACAGCAAGAAAAAAAAAAAAAAAAAAAGTTTGGCGTAAGCGTTTTTTGAAATCCCTTTGTCTTGTTTCTAGGGGGAGGGGTTAGGGAGGTAAGAGTTACGAGAAAAACTACCTACAGATATTGGTTAACACTCCTAAAAAAGAACTAGGAATTGGTGTGGACTTGATGGGTGTCGGTGGCTCATTGGTATGGACTGTTGCCTTCCGATCTGGAAGGTGCAGATTCGAATCCCGCCACGTACCAATGTATTTTAAATTTTCAAAAGATATGAACGTTTATCCGACGCTCTAACGGTGAAGGAAAACATCGTGAGTAAACCTGCGCAAGCCTGCGAATAAATTCGAAGGTTGTGCGTAAAGTCGGCGAATTCCGCACTGGGCCTGCGTGGATGACTAAAGCCAATACACGGTTCACAGTCACGGTCTATACGGGTAGGCTCGTGCCCCTCGGTGGCGATGATGAGCTGATGAATAATGTCGTAGCAACTACGTGATATATATACGATCGGAAAAATCAAGTAACTAACGCAATGGTCGGATCATCATCATCAGCTCATTGAACGTCCCACCGAGGGGCACGAGCGTACCTGTAAAACGTCTATAGAACTTACACGTCCACGGCGGCCCAGTGCGAGTTGGACGACTTCACGCACAACCTTCGAATCTCTGCAGTGTTCGCAGGTTTTCTCACGATATTTTCCTTCACGTTAGGAGCGTCGGATAACGTATATAATATTTCGAAAATCCAAAAATACATTGGCACGTGGCGGGTATTGAATCTGCCTCCTTCAAAGCGGAAGGAACACCAATGAGCTACCGCGGTAAAACGCTACAAATGACTGTCCCCAATTTGTTCCTAAAATTTTGATTCCACTATGTTTATTGTTATTCGTTGTTTAGCGGTTTTAAAACAAGATATTCCGGTTTGGAAAATGTGCTGTATTATTCAAACTAGCTTCAATGTCTAGTACGTTTATGATATTTAGGCAATCTACAAGTTTATGAGTGTATATGTTATTAAGTCATAAACCCTCGTAATCCTATGGAGCTACAGCTCTATTTATAACCTTGTGGGTCAGGATTTCCCTTTATGGTGTGACGGTAGGTACACGATAAAGGGAAAGTTGTGATCAGCTTTGACTTACAGAAATATTTAAAAATACGCTACAGTGTATTGCCGAAGCTGAATAGTGACTTCGTTAACGTATTAAAAACTGTTCTTATGGAAAAGCCTTATTCATTCGAATACTTTTAATCGCTAGTTTTAAGGCTAGTGATATGACCTCGGCTCCACCAAACTAGTCCAAATAATATGAAAATTTTATTGAATAAGTTGTATTACCTTGTTTTTATTTTAATTAATTTATGTTATTTACTCTGTCTGCTGCAGAAGATTTATGTATCACGATGTGTACACTATTTATAGATTGCTGTCTATTTATTAAATGTATATTTTTATCTATGTTGTATGACAGTAATCTGTCTGTATACCAAAGATAAATAAATAAATCGAAAAGAATCTATAGATGTGTGTTATTGGTTGTTTGGATTGATTGGAAATGAATGCTAATTAAATTAAATACTTTGTCAGATTTACTTTGATGTTATTTTTCTTTGTTTTTGTTTATATAGCATATTTAATTATAGTTTGATTTATATTCACAATACCTTGATTAATGTTTATTATTTGTAGTGTACGAGCGTCGGTGGCTCAGTGGTGTGGACTGTCGCCTTCCTACCGGAGGGCTGAGGTTCAAATCCCGACACGTACCAATGTATTTTCGAATTTCGAAAATATATGTACGTTACCCGACGCTCTTACGGTGAAGGAAAGCATCGTGGAAAACCTTCATGCACGCCTGCGAAGAGATTCGAAGGTTGGTGTGAAGTCGTCCAATCCGCACTGGGCCCGCGTGGACGACTAAGGCCTAATCACCCTATACGGGTAGGCTGTGCCCCTCGGTGGGGACGTT
>PQWD01013000.1:0-30380 GCA_019425675.1 Leucinodes orbonalis
GCAGGTTACATAATCTGTCCATTGCCACTTCCTCCACAAAGGCCTCCAGCCTTACGGAAGACATGGTCATGAAAAGGTTGTAATGGCGGACAGCCTAATTTGTCAACATACTTCGGGCACAGCTTAGCTATGATAAGGCTGCAACAGGAGTTTCGTTCAGTGGGTATGCATCTCCTCTAAGAGTCCGAAAGCCTTATATAACCGTTCGCACTACAACAGTTTTGTAATTCAATGCATGTCCCTCTACAAAAAATAAGATCACATACAGTACGGAGAAACCGATGCCGTTAGGGCAGAAAGGCTCCGAATCGGAAACCCTACTAGTTTGCTAAATCAAACGGATTCCCCATATGTAGCAAGAGGCATGGACCATGATCATCGATTAGTGGTGATGTCTCATAATACTAATAAACTATGGCATTTGGACCAATTTCTAAAATTTGACCACAATATCAAGCTTGGCAGTTGAGTTGGAGAGTTGTCCCGTATGAAAGTTTAGAGAACGCTGCTACCCCGTGTCAAGCCTAAATAAGTTTCCTTTAAGAAAGAAAGAAAGAAGAAAGAAATTATTTTTACGGCAGAAATACCTTTCTGTGTCTTCGACTTACCGCAGTTCACTGCTGGACATAGGTTTACCCATTCTGCCCAGATATCCCTGTCTTTCGCTTATCTCATCCAAGCAAAATATAAATATGTACTTATTATGAAATAACATTTCCTACAACACAACAATATCTGTTTTATCAATCTATTTTATAATTCCCGACTAGGTCTTAAATGTTTCCATACCGATGTACCTTCTTGAGTATCCTCCAAAGAAAGTACTTAAAGGTCAGCACAGTCCCACGTGTTACCCTTCACTTATGAACCGTATTTTTTTACAAATATAGGAAACGCCAACAGCTTAATTATGTTTACATCGCAATACATGCCAGAGGATTAGCGTCTTTATAACTTAGCAGACAAAGACTTTAAAACTAGCTCAACTAATGCAGAAATAATGCAGAAAGGTGCATCGTTCGTGACGTCAGCAACAGATGGCTGGTGCGCGGGCGCAGACATCAAGTTCACTTTTTTTAAATTTGAACTTAATACGTTTAGAAATTGGAAACCAGAAAGTGTCCTTGTTTATAATAATATACCCTCAGACATTTACATAGAGCCATGCTCCAATTTAAGCAATGCGCTTCTTTGTGCTGAACTGATCTCTCTCTCGTCAATCCCTTCCCCGCTGGTGGAGGCCATCGTCGCGTGTCCCTGTAGGTTTGCACAGTCCCTATTCGCGTAATCGGCATGTGCCGGGACGCTTTTCTCCCCAAACATATGTTAGGCTACCAAGCCCCCCCCTCAACGCCCTAAGCCGAGGTTCTAGTTCCACTCTGGTACGCCCTTAGGCTCGTTGTGTAAATTTAAGGCTGAGAGCCATCTGCGCTCGTCAATGCCCGGTGAAGCTGTAAAGGCCATCTGCGGCCAACAGCAGTAGTCAGTTCGAGAAAAAAAATCTCTCTTCAATCCGTTGCAGACAATGGTGTGCACTCCATACATGGCATTAAGCAGTGCAAACCCTGTGCGTCTAGACTACCCGGAAAATCGACAACATTCCCACTTTTTCACCCATTTTCCACAACAGATTTGTAACCACAGATTTCCCAATACAGGAGGTGGGGCAAGCCGCGTTTAAACTGCGACAAATGTAAGCTCAACGAGCATACACTGGCTGCCAGTTTACTCTCTGTGAGATGAGTCAAGACGCACGAATATTAGAAGAAATTACCGGTTTTTTTCAAAATAACATCCTGTGCAATTGTAACATGCCATCATCGCAATGAATCACACACAGACACACACACACGCACGCACGCACGCACGCACACGCACACACACACAACACACACCACACACACACGCGCCGCACGCACGCACGCACGCACGCACGCACCACACACGCCGCCACGCACACACGACGCACACACACGCGCACGCACGCGCACGCACACGCACACACACACGCACGCACACACGCACGCACACACACACACACACGCACGCACACACACACGCCAACACACACGCACGCACACACACACGCACACACACACACGCACGCACGCACGCACGCACGCACGCACGCACACGCACCACGCACGCACCGCACGCACACGCACCGCCACGCACACGCACGCACACGCACGCACGCACGCACGCACACGCACGCACGCACCACGCACGCACGCACGCAGCGCACGCAACACACACCGCACGCACACACACACCCGCACGCACCAAACGCCACCGCACACACCCGCACGACGACCACACGTACGCAACGCACCCACACACACGCACGCAACACACAGCACGCACGCACGCATCACACGCACGCACGCACTACAACGCGCACACGCACGCACACACACGCACGCAACGCACCGCACGGCACGCACATCACGCACACCAACACACGCACACCACACACGCAACACAACACTCACACATGTTTTACCTGTCCGGTATCGAACCCAGAGCTCTTGGCGTGATTGCCAATTTCTGAACCATTACCTATTCATACACTATGTGGGTTGTCAAATAAGTTTAACAATAGCCAAAAGACAAATCCACCAAGTAACATGATTCAACTTCTCTGCGGTTTTCGTTACCAACGACGTAAACGTGACTGATTCCCTTAGTCTAATATTGATTGACGCAAACGTACCAGTCACTGCAATATCGAGACGAATTACAGGAAACATTAATTCGTTAATCATCAAATAATACAATTTAAGTGTCTGATAATAATCAATCATCCAAAACATAGAAATACGGGCCACGCTCAATATTGAGGTTCAATATAAATACGCCTTAGTTGCTAACTTGAAGAAAGGGACTGAGGTTACTTCACGACCTGTTTGATGTAATGGTTGAGATGCCAGCTACTACACCGAGGGACCCGGGTTCGATCACCGAGCAGTATGAAACTTGGGGCTCTAGCCCCAAGTTAGCAGATGGCGCTGTGTGAATGTCAGTGGATATTTATTATGTTCCGCATAGTGGAGGAGCCTTGTCC
This sequence comes from Leucinodes orbonalis, assembly GCA_019425675.1. Taxonomy (NCBI): domain Eukaryota; kingdom Metazoa; phylum Arthropoda; class Insecta; order Lepidoptera; family Crambidae; genus Leucinodes; species Leucinodes orbonalis. Next base: position 3,065 of record PQWD01013000.1, read on the forward strand.
AGCAGTGGACTGCAACAGGTTGAAGAAAGAGATATATTTATAAACCGGATAGCTTGGATGCATATATAATTATCAGCTTAAAATGGTATGGTGATATGAAAAACTATAAGAATATATTCTTAACAAAATGTTTGTCATAAGCATCTTATATGCGCAATCTACATACTAAATTAATGCTAAATAGTGCCTGGCATCATAATTTATACATTATCAAAAGGAAGTAAAACAACCCGATTTAACGCCATATAAATCCAATTAGCACCAAAACCGAACTACGCACAACCGGCCAAACTAAATCTGCCGATTACCTCATCGACAGTTTTGTTTGGGTTTTCTAAAGTATCGCCCGAGTCAATCACAATGAAATGACAAAAACAATTTACTACTATGTCATTAAATAATAGTCACATCTCTTTTTTGGTAGTCATAAAAAATATAATAATAATAACAATTGACGATTTAAAAGTATCTGTAACAGATTTATATAAATAAAGATTTTTTTTCTTTCTTTATTTAGACAACACAGACCCTTACGATTTAGTTATATAAACATAATTGAATCATTAATTTCTAAGACAATCAACAATTGATTGTCTTAGAAGCAATCGCTATCGATTGCCAAACACGCTCTGAACAAATAATGGTTAAACAGAGAAGAGTCCGACTCAGTAGTGAACAGTCCAGACCAGACGGATAGGATTACATACCTTAATATAATAATGTAAATTTAACAGTAAAATAATTATAATCAAATGGCAGTCTTTCGAACATTACTAGACATTGTTTCAGAGCCTACATCAAGTCGGCTGTCAGTTATATCTCTATGATGATGCAATGTAATAATTAAAGAAGTCTACAAGGAGACATTGCAAATCCTTGTTAGACACGCTTAACGTGTTTGAGCAAACTGGATACAATATTCACATACAAGAAAACCTTTCTTAGAAATCACTAAAATACCCGCAAGTTTATGAGAAAAGTAGGAAAATTATAAATCACCACTTCACGCATCAAAACCTACTGATTACCATAACTATGCCACCTAGCGAAATCTTGCGGAACTACTACAACGCCTCCTGAAATGGGATGAGTGAATAGGACGTCGGTCGCTGCATAGATGGCGCTGTGTCGCAAATTTTCGGAATGAATAAATTATTATTACTTTTAATAATAATCAATGAATATGTTTGCAATCCTTAAGCATATTTTTACCTTTTGAAATGTTTTCCCAGTACTTTTGAAATATATAAGTAATCTTTTACTTACCAAACGCGTATTTTGATATACAGGCACGGTACGTGACTTACCTGAAACAAAATAATTTGCAAATTTAGTACATGTATAACATTTGAAAAGTTACTCAAAAAAGAACACGACGAAATACAAAAAAAAATGCTAGTTTTATTGTATTTACAATAAATGTTTTCCTCGTCAATGAAATGAGTCAGCATTCCATTGGAAATTGGTTTTCCCAAGATACAGGCTTTGCTTAGTTTGGGAACCCCTGAAAATTACGTGATTTTGATAATTTTAACACTTNGTCATTAAATAATATCACCTTTTTTGGTAGTCATACAAATATAATAATAATAACAATTGACGATTTAAAAGTATCTGTAAAGATTTTTTAAATAATATTTTATTTCTTTCTTATTTAGACAAACAGACCCTTACGATTTAGTTATATAAACATAATTGAATCATTAATTTCTAAGACAATCAACAATTGATTGTCTTAGAAGCAATCGCTATCGATTGCCACACCTCTGAACAAATAATGGTTAACAGAGAAGAGTCGATCAGTAGTGAACAGTCCAGACCAGAGATAGGATTACATACCTTAATATAATAATGTAAATTTTAACAGAAAATAATTATAATCAAATGGAGTCTTTCGAACATTACTAGACATTGTTTCAGAGCCTACATCAAGTCGGCTGTCAGTTATATCTCTATGATGATGCAATGTAATAATTAAAGAAGTCTACAAGGAGCCATTGCAAATCCTTGTTAGACACGCTTAACGTGTTTGAGCAAACTGGATACATATTCACATACAAGAAAATTTCTTAGAAATCACTAAATACCCGCAAGTTTATGAGAAAAGTAGGAAAATTATAAATCACCACTTCACGCATCAAACCTACTGATTACCATAACTATGCCACCTAGCGAAATCTTGCGGAACTACTACAACGCCTCCTGAAATGGGATGAGTGAATAGGACGTCGTCGCTGCATAGATGGCGCTGTGTCGCAAATTTTCGGAATGAATAAATTATTATACTTTTAATAATAAAATGAATATGTTGCAATCCTTAAGCATATTTTTACCTTTTGAAATGTTTTCCCGTACTTTTGAAATATATAAGTAATCTTTTACTTACCAAACCGTATTTGATATAGGCACGGTACGTGACTTACCTGAAACAAATAATTTGCAAATTTAGTACATGTATAACATTTGAAAAGTTACTCAAAAAAGAACACGACGAAATACAAAAAAAAAATGCTAGTTTTATTGTATTTACAATAAATGTTTTCCTCGTCAATGAAATGAGTCAGCAATCCATTGGAAATTGGTTTTCCCAAGATACAGGCTTTGCTTAGTTTGGAACCCCTGAAAATTACGTGATTTTGATAATTTTAACACTTGTCCTATTTCTATCTTAAAGTCCGTTGCAATAAATTGATTTTTCTTTAATCAATCGGATAAACATAGGTAACTGGTAACACACTAGTTATCCTTTACCATGGACCACGGTGTAGTTGCTTACTTGTTAAGATGATACGTTCCAAGTGTTCTTGTTCTTTTAGTAACATTATATGTATGTAGAAATGACGACAACACAAATAATGTTTCAAAGCTGCTTCAATTTGCTTTGGTATTCTTCTTGAACTCATGAGCTCCAAATGTTTATACCATCCTTACATTATGGTAAGAGGTATGTTAGTAATATACCTCTTTCTACTTTCGTCACTACATCTTCTTTATACTACACTTTTCCCTTAAACAGCTTTCCTAACGTCTTGAAAATTCGTTTTGTTGATAGCGCATTATAACGCTCAAATGACCACCCACTATTTTAAACAATTCTCAAAGCACTCACCAACTAAACAATATATGTTCTTGGTGATAGACTCGATAGTGAGTCGTCTAGGTAGGTACCACCGCAGTGACACATATCGTCCCGTGAAACAAAGGTGTTATGCACTTTTGTATTACAGGATGAGGGCACTGTAGCTCACTAGCTACAGTGACTTCTTATACCCGGTAATTTCACCGGGTATTACATACCTAGCATTTGTTGTCTCGGGTGACGGGCGCAGTGCACCATTGATTGAGAACAATAACTGTCTATCAGTTATTGGTCTCCCTCAATGCCTGTCATGGTCAGACGTATCACTAACCATTGGGTGAGGTGACTGTACCATTAAAAAATCTCTCATTTCACGTACAAGGCGACGTTGACAATAAACTCATGCGACCTAGCAAAATCAATATGGAACCTAGGCAGGCTTAATTAAACTCTGCCGTCTGTGATTGCACTTCCGAGGCCTAAGCCGTAGGTCGCACACTACGACCTACGTGCACAATGGAGATTGTTTGTGTGTGTGTTGTGTAGGTTATATAGTAAGCATCCAATTAGTGCAGAGAATCAATGTCAATCGTTTCAAAGTTACACAACATACTATGTTGCTGGTATGTTCCGTTAGGGATAAGAATTACTACTGCTTTTGCACCTTTACTAATATGTTATCAAATATTTATAATAACAAAACCCTCAGAGATAGAAAAATTTATAAATTTATTATTAAAATTTATAAAATTTATTTTTAAAATTAGGGTATATTTCCCTCAAAAAAGTTAGCTTTATTTATTCGCTGTGCAAAATCAGTGTAAATCTCTGTGTAATTACATCATCATCATCAGCTCATTAAACGTCCCCACTGAGGGGCTCGAGCTACCCGTACGCGGGTGTATAGGCTTAGTCGTCCACGCGGGCCTAGTGCGGTGCGGCCGACTTCACGCACAACCTTTATTTCTCTTCGCATGCGTACGCAGGTTTCCTCATGATGTTTTCCTTCACCGTACGAGCGTCGGATAACGTATATATATTTTCGAAAATTCAAAAACACATTGGTACGTGGCGGGATTTGAACCTCAACCTCCCGGTAGGAGGGCAACAGTCCACACCATTGAGCCACCGACGCTCATACACTCACCTCACCGAAAACATTTATACTTGTAATTTTCCTTTAAATAAATGCACAAAAAGAGTAAAGATTACATAAACGCTCGACGTTCTCTTTAAAAATATTTGAAATGCATTTTATTTTGTAATTTTGAAAATTTAGAATAATAACTGTATATCAGTTGTTGGTCTCATTCAATGCCGCACTGCCATGGTCAGGTGTATAACTTACCATCAGGTGAGCGTCCTGACCGTCCTGAACACTTAAGTAAAAAAGCAGAATATTTCTAAGAAAGAGAGCGATATCAGATTTCACCATTTAGATATATAGAACAAAACAAACTCTCATAGCATCTCGCGCGACAAAGTCAGCGCTAATTAAAGCATCTGTCTGTTGAGTTGTCGCCGCACCGCGAGCCCTTACAACTAGTGTTGCGAGATCAGATTTGTACACGAGGCGATTAAATCTGAATTTAAGGTTGCATATCGGGACAGGTAACAACAAAAAGGTGATGTGACGCTGATGACGTGCCAATTTGAATTTGGTCTAATTAGTAGAAGTTACGTAAATATATATTTTTAATGAAACATCTGATTTTCTTTACTTAATCGGGACATTTAGCGTTCCGATCGGGACGCATCCTCAGCCCCGAAAATCGGGACGTCCCGCGCATATCAGGATACCTGGCATCACTCACAATGTCAACGCTTTGGCAAGTTGGAGTGGAGCGACTCATTGTGCCGAGGGTTTCTAAATTGAGAAGTCGTACTGCAGGTTCCAGTAGCAAAGTTTGTATCACTCGGTTGATACGTTTTGATATTTGGGCGACAAATTCGAAGTAGATTTTGAGAGTTGTTTTCGTTAGCGACGTCAGTAAAATATGGATTTACAGTGATTAAGCACTGTTGAATGAGATTTCGACTCTACAAACTTACTTGATAATATGACTTCTAAAATATTGTTTTGGTATTCCCGTACAAATTTAATGTTAATGGTAATTCTATAGTAGAATGAATTGCCTAATGGTATTACGAATTAAAATTAAACTATAAACAAACCGAATGAGTGTAATTTTTCACTTCTAAGACACAATAACGCTCCTAGGTATAGCGAAGTGACTGGACGAATCTAATCATTATATAAGCCGCTAATGGCCTGTCTTTGCCAGAGAGGCGACTTTACCAGGAAACGCGTACTGCGCATGCGCACGCGTCGTTTTGGCAGCCATTTTTACCATAAGCAGCTGCGCAAGCGGCCAGTTTCGGTGTTATTTACTAGACACCCGTCGAAAGACACGGCACAGATAGAGGTTTCCTATACAATCATTAATAGAGATTTGAGAATATATTGTACCAAAGATCTCTCTTATCTATTTATTTATAAGATAGGGGACAAATTAAATTACCGTGAGTGACAGAGCCAAAAATGACTGACAAAGAATTTTTACTGTTCCAGAACGCCAAATACACTGTGTGATGTTAAATAAAATTTCTATTTTTTTTTATTGAAATCTAGCCACGACTTTAAAACACTTAATTGGTTACAAAAAAAATACAAGTTTACAAAAGTAATTTTGGATAAAAAAGTCAAAATTGTAAAAAAAAGTGTAACTTGTAAAGAATTAATAAATATTTTAATATTGTTATATAAATGAACAAATTCTTGAGATCAACATTTGCGGTACGAAGTTCTAAAAACACAATAAAATAAATTTGAACAAAAAATACCGAGGTTTTCTAAGGCGTATGAAAGGTAAACATTAAAAAACAAATTTAAAAAAAAAACCGGGAAAATGGCGTATCTATGTTATTCTCTACATGACCAATTCCGACGTAAGTAGCAAATCTATACTATCTCAATATCTACTTCGATAACAAAGTCCATGTCCCATTAATTCCAAACTGAATCCTTGCCAAACGGTAGCGAGTTAATCTGAAGCCATTTTCATTTACGTTGTTAAACAACAATGTGCTGTTTGTATCAGGAAGCGTGAACATCTTGTGAAAATAGTGCTGGCATATTATATATATATTATAGATCCACGCGGGCCCAGTGCGGATTGGCCGACTTCACACACAGCCTTTGAATCTTCACAGGCGTGCACAGGTTTCCTCACGAATCTCACGATGTTTCCCGTCACCGTAAGAGCGTTGAATTAATGTTCATATGATTTCAAAAGACATTGGTTGGTGGCGGTTTGAACGTGCACCAGATCGGAAGGCAACACTCCATACTAATGAGCCACCGAAGTATGATATAAATAATCTTAAAAAATTAAATGCTATCTAGAAGATTGTAGTAATGACACGATTTTTCAAGTCTTGCTCGCGGCTTAACCGAACATCGCAACCATTAAGGAAAGGGAATCCGCGTACCCGGCCAATTGTCGTGATGGATAGCCGTTCCCGGGACCGTAGCCGCAGGGCTGGCTATAATTAATCGTCGAAAAAAAACAAGAATTTTATATGGGTAATAAACAAAGTAACAATATAATTGTATAAATTATATAACTTTCAGCGATCGTTTGTTAGATTCAATATTTATTTTGTGATGTAATTGGCACCACTTATGCACCTGCTTACATGCACTTAACTATGCAGTAACTAGATAGATAATGGTCTAAATCCTATAAATATCATTTATTAAATGAAATAAGTTATTAATTTAAGCACACATCCCAGCTAACAGTAACTGGCTACTATCGCGTATAGCAGTCTATCTAGCTATCTACAACTCTACAGCAGTAACCTTAGTGTATTCAATGTATAGTACTGTCATGACGTCGACGAATTTTAAACATACTCTATCGTCATCTGTATCACCCATATCTAAAGAAGGAACAAAAAAAAAACAACTAAAATAAGTTAGGATAGTTTTCATTAAAAAATAATACAAGCCATAGTCTTGCACTTATTTTCACTCCTAGATGATTGGCACAAGCATCGGAAGACTTTAAAACCCACGAGCTTTATTTACCTTATTTAAACTTTACATTAAGTTTTACTAGAAACTTTGCTGTAAAAAATTGTCAAACTCGCAACCCTAACCGCTCTGATTCGTCAGCCATTTTTCGAGATCTTGCGTAACTTGCATACAGACATTAAGGAACAGTGAAATTATGCGTGACGATAGTCGTTTCATATCACAACTAAATATTACTAGCCCCATTAGTTCTGAAAACCACTGTTTCTTCAAAACAACTTTCATAAATTTATATAAGAAGTACCCAAATTTTGTGCATATTCCAGTCATATTGACAATTGAATAAAAAATTGCATGATGGTAGTTAGATATCTTAGAGCTAATAGAGCAGCGATTCTGGTAATTTCTACAATTGAATTACTTCAAGGCACTATATTGGGTCCTCTATTATTATAATTTTACGAAACGACATTACATTATAGATAAATACGTTAACATTCGTATTATTGCACACAAAACCAATATAAAATCATACAAAAATTAAAAGTGCTACTTCTATACCGCTTTCTTCCAGACAACCGTACAAGAATGAAATTAATACAATGCATTCTATATATATAAGCCAATTATAAATACATCAGTCAATTATAATTTTTGTACTTAACACAGTACTGAACGCAAAGGTTATACCTGTCTGCAGTTTATCCGCGGTGAGGCTGCGCAGGAGTCGCTTGATGCTGCGACGCCTGCGCACGCCGCTACCCGCATCGTCCGGGGAACTCATAGCACCATACTTGTCACACCTCTACCACGGGTAACAGATAGGTAAATAACCTATCTTAGTAGCACCGTAATCATCACTTCCATCACGATTAACAGTTAACCTATCTCAGTACACGACACTTCACTAGTTTGCACATTATGATTCGCTTAGACTTCAGTAAGGCTTTTGAAGCTATATATATTGTGGTATAACGGTCGAAATTAGACCTTATTTCAGTGGAATAGACATTTCACTTGTACTTGAACGATTCAAAATTACTTTTTAAATGGTATGCCTATGGTTTGAGATGAGAATTTTGTTTAACCTTATTTGAGAATAATAATAATGGCAATTTGCATTGCTATACATTTCATGTTAGGGTTCCAGCGTACATAAATGAAGGACATCATGAATGATTATGTTGAAAATATTTACCTTTTCAGCTAGATTCTACATAAATATATTATACCAATAGAAAGCATTAGTCATTTCTTTAGGCATAATTAAAATTCGACAAAAAGCTAATGTAACATCTACATGGTGTATATAAGAAATTATACTTTGTGTACTGTGTTACCTTTAAGAGACCGTGGATCGACGACGACGTAGCTACGTGATTACACAGTTGGGCATACAAGTATTTGTAAAAAAAATATATTATCAGAAAGAAAAAGTCTGTAAAGCCTTTTCCTTTAGCTTGTACGACAAAGAAGAAACCATAATTTTAAACATTGTAACAACTTTAATGGTTCAGATCATTTTTTACTCTCGTTAACACGCGTATAAAAAGAGAAGAATAAAAAAATGCGGTCTTGCATTTTTTTGGTAGAAAAATTACAGCAGTTATAAGTCCGGCGCCGAGCCGTCCCGCGCCCATCTCAAGGGATTAGCTGAGGACTAGGGACAAATTACTAACAAATATGTTTGAATTTTCAATTATAACTACCATGTATTTCTTATTGACATCTCGCAAATGTTTTAATATTATTCTCAATTCAAGGTATGTTCACACAGGTGGTAGCTTTATTTAACGTTAATAAGTGCCTTTTACAGGCCTAAATTCAATAAATATTTTATAATTAATTAGTAAAAGAGACAACAACGAGGAACCAATACGGATTAGTAGGTATTAACGACTACTATCCTAAGATTATTATTTATTAATTTAGGTGTTAGGTTTATTATACTCAGTAATTTACCTAGCTACAGTGCCCTCGTCCCGAAACCGACACAGAAGTATAAAACTCTTCTCATTCACGGGACGACATTTGGTACTGCTGTGGTAGTGGTGCTTAGACGACTAAGTACCGAGTCTACCACCACGTTAGTATTCCTGTACCAGGAGGCCCCACTCTACACATCTTTAATTTAGGTTACCTAAAGGACTTTACTTCTAAAGATATCCGTGCGCACGACTCAATCTCTATTAGGACGCTCAAAATTACCTACACAGAACACTATGCTCGAAGGAACGATAGTGACGTAATCCTTGTCATTTGTATCCCGAAGGACCATCTGGCGGTAAGTCGATTCGGGAACTCCCTTGTAAATTGCGGAAATGCAATTACTCACTTGTACCTAGCTTAAGTTGTTCGCAATAGTACGTACCTATAATGTTATTTGACCAAGATTAAACTAACTCAATAGTTGGCTTGTACATTTTTTACTGGTTATTTCTTATAATATTTTTTATCTAGGTATTTTAGTCATGAAATGACATGCAATTATAAGACGTAAAGAACGCAAACCTAAAGGATCGAATTGGTAATAGAGTTATGCCTTAAATATTTCAGGAAAAGCTGGTACCTAATTCCGTACCTACTTGCTCCGTAACTTCCATTCCGTACCTATTTGCACTAATAGAATGTTCCATGTAGGACCTACGAGTAACCTGCGACTTATAAAATGAGGGCCCGATTCGTTTATTTGATTCAATGTTCGTCATCATTACAAACTTGCATTGCTTAGCGAAGGCCTCCTTAATGAATTGCACACGGACCGATCCTTAGCAGTTGACATCCATCAACTTCCCGCCCTTAACCAGGTCTTCGGTCAGTGTCAGGGGTAGGTCCATGTTTCATTTTCCGTTCCACGGACGCCACTTGCAGATGCTTTCCATAACGCCTTTTAATTTATTTAATGTGTTTTATTGTTAAAATTAATTCATTCTAATACTTCAAATTTAATTGCAATTGCGCGTATTTCATGCTTTATGTTTTCAAAGATACAAAAATAGAGCCATTGGTATAAGTACCCTGAATGAAAAAACAACTTTCCAAGGATGTGTTTCGTAAACGACACGTCGACGCTATCTGTGCGGCCTTGTCAATTGTTTTTCCGATATTTCCCGATGTTTTCCAGCTAGATAACACTAGCTTCGATTTAGATGATAACAGTGATTTAGCTTACTAGCGACACTATAATATCTCCACATAGATATTCTGTGCGGGTAGGCCTGGGCCCCGTAGTTTGCTGTTAAAGGTCTAATGATAATGACTATTATATCTCGCATCAAATTTATTTTGGCCACCCATGTGGTGTAACGATTAAGACACAAATGGTTTCGGGTTTGATCCTCAGGCAATACAAACATCTATATGTCTGTTTGTATAGGTCTGGGTGTTTCGTTCGTTTATTAAATTTTATACTGATGTAACACTATTTTATGTTTCGTGTGGTTATTAATGTTAATGGAAAAGCAGAGTCTCCTGGTACAGGCAATATTTGCTTAAAAGGAGGCTCTATCACTGAAAATTTTACATTTAATGAAATAAAATATTTATTTATTTATTATTATATTTCAAATCATATAGAAAATTTGAAAGAAGCTATTGGACGATTCTTCCATAAAATCTTTACATTTTCACTTTGCCATTACGTTAATACTGAAATGTCACCGCATTCGAATGGCAATGGCCGTGTGGCATTTGAAACAAATTGGGTCACTGGGTTGATGTCTATTTTTCTACATAATGCAGTGACAACGTAATAGAAAAACTTATACACCAGAGAATGCAGTCCTTGGTTTAATTGTCGTGTTCTACGCAATGATGTAAAAAAGTATAGATACGTGATATGCTCACAAAACAATCGAAAAAAAGTGTTCCGAATGCAGCGAGAGCACACATACACATATTCCGAATGAGCGTACATTTACCTAAACAAAGAGCCTACAAACTGTATTCTTTTTGGCAGTTCGTTTTTGAGGCACGGATGGCGTATCTACCTTTATATATACAGAATATCATTGGTTCCACAACGGGAACTTTTCAATTATAGATTCCTCATTTGCTCGTATATTTAATAAATAAATAAATATCCACTAACATTTAAACAGCGCCATCTAGCCCCAAGTTAAGCGGGAAGCCTGTAGTATGGGTACTTATCAACGGATAAACATAATTATTTACTTTTTTGTAAATACAAACGTATTATACATAGAAAACACCCAGACCTATAAAAACAGACATGTTCTTGCACACAAATGTTTATACTGCCCAGGGATCGAACCCGAAATTCTTGATGTAGTAGCCGACGTCTCAACCATTACACCAAATGGGTCGTAGTTCAATGTGAAAAGAAACTGTTAATAAATCTATTATTTACGGTACTTGGGATTAAGTCCTGGCTTAACTCCCGAGAAGTTAGGATATCAAAAAACTTTTGATGTTATAATATAGAAGACCTTAAATTATCCACTATCATTGGCATGATATTTAACTAGTAATTACTTTTAGATATTATCTTCCGAGCACCAGACATACTCGACACGTACACTTTCAGGGTCACCGAGGAACGGTCTAGATACACATAGGGTGTAAAATAGGGGTGTGCGAAACTTTTTCGATTCAATATATTCGATCTAATTGCCATCAATGGTACCTCTTAATTCCTAAACTAGATGGATGAGCTGGTGGAATTGTGTGAACGGAAACCAAACGGAACATCACAAGAAGGAACTTATGTCCAGCAGTTGACTGCAATAGGTTTAAGATATTTATTTTCGACATCTTTATAATATAATAATAATAATTTTTCAGTGCCAACACATACAAGTTCTTAGTCTAAATTACAGTAAGGACACTGAAAGGTGCCCACTCAGCTTATGTCGAGGTACTTAGTAAGCACCGCGACACTGATCTTCCGTGTGCACCGGGTGCAAAAGAACGCAACCGCCTGCGCCAACGCCGTAACAGTATCTAATAATAATATACTTAATGAAATAAATAAAAATTGTTTTTATATAAATATTGTATGTTAAATAAGGGCATGCATGATACTAAGTTAAAGTATAAGATATAATTTTAAATTCATAACAAACGTACTTAAAATAGGTAATTTAAAGAAGGGTATGTAAGGATACTATATTATTATATATGAATAATAGACAGTGACTCATATTTGTGATTTCTGGTCTATATGTACAATACAAGTTTATTATTGCTTTCGGAGATTTTTTTTATTCAAGAGAGTTTAAACACCTCAACTGGCAACCCTAGGCCAGATTCATCCCAGCGTGAGATCAAAGCACCAGTGTTACCACACGCAATGGGATTTCGACACGCACGTTACACCGCACCAATCAATAGGCCACTCTCAATATCATCATCATCGACATAACAGCTTAATATGTCCACTGCTGAACGAAGGCCTCCCCTAATGGTTCCACGCCCGATCCTAGCAGCGACATCTGCTCCCGCCAATAACCAGCTCCGTCCACCTGGTTGAGGGTTGGCCTTCACTTCGTTTCCCGTTACGTGGACGCCACTCGAGAACCTTTCCCCCATCGGCATCGGTTCGTACTATGTGCCCTGCCCACTGCCACTTCAACTTGCTAATTTTGTGGGCTATAGTTCTCCTACACACAACATGGTGATCATTTATTTTATACACAAATGGCTAGACGCTCGCTTCTATTTATTGCAGAAGAAGGACATGCGAATTTTGGGTAAGTCATCTTGGCCTCCGCTCGTCTTTCGGCCTCCCCATAGCAATTTACTCATATTAATTTGAGTTTAATGACACCACCGATAGCACGAAAATGCAAGCTATTAAGCCGGAACTTAAGATACCCCAAGATTTTCTATTGTTTTTCCCGCTAACAAGTGACACAAGTAAGAGCCCAGCACTGACTTGATACTGCCAGCTGAAAAGTCACCTTCACAAAATGCAGCTAAGTGACACGGATACTTAGTGATTCTGCGAAGACAGAGACACCGATGCACTTACTCTGCAATTGTGGTCCTCTACAACTGAATGGAAACATCCACCTGGGCAACTACCTTTTATGCCCAAGTGACATTAAATCTACAAAGATGGGCAGGGACCTGAATTCCCTGAAAAGTGCCCCACTTTTGGACGAACTTTAAAAGGGGAGCAAGTCACTAAATATCTTATAGGTCGAGGTGACTACAGGTCTGTATTAGCCTGGATAGTCCCCAAAGCTCAAATAATAAGAATATGAGCCCGCGCAGTGGGTAACACACCAATCTCGTCATAGCTCTAATGTGCGTGAAGGCCTGTGTCTTGCCGTGGGCCGTTATAGGCTGACGTAAAAAGTGCTAAATCTAATTCGAACAATAGCACTAAGAATTTAATTCTAGTTCTTGTTACACAACGCGGCTAGCACTCGAGTCGGCGCCTGGCCTCGAAGGCCCGTCAAAGTCAAACGCTACATAAAACTAATCGATCGAATAAACCCCTTCAAAACATACTGACCACTGGTGCTCAAAGTTTCAAGTAGAAAATTTTACTATGGCCATCATATATTGAGAAGTAGGTGCGATGGAAAATATTTTATTTTTATTTAATCGGTTGATACCGCCACCTATATACACTGCGACGCTACGTTTGCCAAGAAGCAAAAGTTGGTCTAATGACTACACCTTGACAACCCATTTGGTATAATGGTTGAAAACGTCATCTATCACAAAGACTTTCGCTTTAAACACTAACAATAAAAACATTTGTGTGGATAAACACGTCTATTTATATTGATTTGAGTGTTTCTATGTATAGAAAGCTCCTTGCTTAAGTTGGGGTTAGATGGCCAATTTATAGATGAATCCCGAAAATCCTAGAAATAGTTACAATAACTACAGTTTGAGCACCGACGGCCCTCTACAATAAAAGCCCGTTACTGCAACTGACGTATATCGTTTACGAGGCAGTGTTTTTGTGTTACGCGTCCGAATTAGATTACAACGTTCACCCTCTTGTGTGTATAAAAATTCCAATACTTATTGCAAACTCATAAATTACGTCGTTACGGCTTTTAGCAGCTTTAAATTAACATTTTATTTATTCATTAGTTCTCAACCAACATAATCATCATATCATTACAGCCCAATTATGTCCACTGCTGAACGAGGCCTCCCCTAATGATTTCCACGTGGACCGATCCCTTGCGTTGACATCCATCTGCTACCCGCCACTTAACCAGATCATCCAACTATATACACAATCAATAATAAGAGCGTCGTTGGCTCAGTGGTGTGGACTGTCGCCTTCCTACCGGAGGGCTGAGGTTCAACATCCGACACGTACCGTATTTTCGAATTTTCGAAAAATATCTGTACGTTTTACTAACGTGTGCTCTTACGGTGAAGGAAACATCGTGAGGAAACCTTATGCACGCCTTTAAGAAGATTCGAAGTTGTTGTGAAGTCGTCCAATCCGCATGGGCCCGGTGGCAACTAAGGCCTATCCATATGTATCCAAGTCTTTGGATTTGGTCGACCTGTTGTACTCTCGCGCGATTCTCGCATAAACATTGAAGTAAAGATACGGGTTAAGCCAGCAAAAAAACTTTAATGTTCTTGCATTTCTGTGTTCCGGGATGTCCGTTGGAGCAGTCGAGTTTTAGAGTGGAGACCGCGTCTTGGCAAGCGTAGCCCCCTAGGACCTATTGCGGCAGGTCGCTGGTGGCGATGAATGAGAGAATAAGAGAAGCGGTATATCTGGCGCAAAATAAGGGAGACCTATGCCCAGCAGTGGACTGGGATAAGTTGAAGAGAGAGAAGACTCTACCGGACTGAACCCAGTGTTGCCACCTGAGTTTAAGAAAAAGGGCTATTTAAGAAATTAAAAAAGGCAGGATGGGCTAGATTGAGCATCAAAAGAATTTCTGTTCTTACAATTCCGAAATAATCATGTCATGAAGTCGTTTTATTAGAGCGTCGAAAAACGTCATCATGACAGATGAAATAGTAAAAAAAGTACTTGTCGAAAACTTTATAATTTGGTAATATATATTTTAGAGACAGTGAAAAAGAGCTAGATTGCCCTTTTCGGACTAAATCTTTAAAAAAGGAGTTCACCTATACTAAAAAGTGCTAGATCTAGCTACAAAAGGGCTAAGGTGGCAACACTGACCGATTCAATTGTTTGTTATACATCACAACTAGTGGCTGATCCCGACTGATGATCGCTCGCTGGCATTGTGCCCGCGTACATCATTTCTGATCGTGCGTTAAACAAGTACTGGTAATAATAATGTAATTTTTACGTCAACACTAATTATGCATAGATATTAGAGTGAGACATTGTTGTTAGAACTAAGGTTTTGGTTAAATAGACAGTTACTTCAGCAAAGGTTGNTTGATTGAATCTCTGATAGACAGTTATTATCCTCCATCAATGCCGCACTGCGCCCGACACCCGAGACGACAGATGTTATACCCGTAATTTCACTAGCTACAGTGCCCTCTGCCGAAACACAAATGTACATAGCAATCGTGTTTCAAGGGACGATATCTGGCACTGCGGTGGTACCTACCTAGACGACTCGGTATCGAGTCTACCACCTAGTATGTTTTGAGTTATGACAAAGGCATCCCGGTAACGATTTCGATAACCTAAGCCGAGGTTCGAGTCCCACGCTGGGACGCCCTTAGGCCCGTTGTGTAAAATTAAAGGGAGAGTCATCTTCGCAAATTGCCCGGTGAAGCTGTAAAGGCCATATGCGGTTAACGGCAATAGTCAGAAAAAAAATGATTTATTTATTTGTCCCTCTCGCTCGCTGCTTTAGAACTTCCATGGATGGCGGTATTACTAAGCATCAGTTTGCCTCTCTCTATTCAACCTATCGCAGTTCACTGGACATAGGTCTCCCCTATTTTGCGCCAGATATCCCGGTCCTCCGCTTTCCTCATCCAGCCTTCACCAGCGGCTTTTCGCAAGTCATTGGTCACTCAGTCCGGGCGTCCCCCGCTACGCTTACGAGACGCGGTCTCCACTCCAGAACTCGTCTGCTCCAACGCTCATCGGTTCTGCAAAATTCGTGACCAGCCCAGTCACTCCAACTAGCAACTCCAGCGGGCTATGTCGGTAACTTTAGTTATCTTACGGATTAAATCATTTCTGATCTTATCCCTAAGAGAGACTCGAGCATAGCTCGTTCCATTGCGCGTTGAGTGACGCTGAGTTTCGTTGTTCGTTCGTTTGCCTACCTATGAAAAAAACAAAAAACTGAAGTAGTTATCTAGGTATATATATACAGCTATTAGTATCCAATTGTTTTTAAAGTCACCTTATCATTATTGGACAGGACACACCTTATCTACATATTATGCTTTGACGCAGTTAAACGAAATAGTTTTTATAATGTTTAATATGTATGTATTCTGATAAATTAATGTTCCTAGTAAGTACGCAAACGAGCGTCGGTGGGTCATTGTTACCTTCCGATCTGGAGGGTGTAGGTTCAAATCCAGTCACGTACCAGTCTTTTCAAATGTTGTGCACCAAAACGCCTGCGAGAGCGTTTTGCATTTTAGTATTTTGGATGTAAAATGGCTTTCCCTTAGTTATTGGAGAACGGAGGCACTGCCGGTGAGTTCTCGTATGCGCGTATGCGTCACTCCTCTGGTCTCTATGGCTTATCATCATCATCAGCTAATTAAACGTCCCCACCGAGGGGCAAAGCATACCCGTATAGGCTGATTAGGCCTTAGGCGGGCCCAATGCGGGTTGGTCGACTTCACGTGCGTGCGCAGGTTTCCTCACGATGTATTCCTTCACCGTAAGAGCGTCGGATACCGTACACATAATTTCGATAATACATTGGTAAGTGCGGGATTTGAACCTCTATAGCTCGTGCTGCTTGAATAATATCCATCCATCCTTAGTTAGAGCAGCCAATATCTCCAGTCTGAACGTCACTAGTGTGTTTCCTTCTTTAGTGGGATCACCTTAAGAGGTTGTCCAATGTGCCGGTCACCGAGCCTTTCAAGTGCCTTAGGAAACATTTACAAGATATAATATATATATACGAATCACGGAATACTAACAACGGATAAACATACTTATAATAAATAGATAGATAAATAAATACCACTGATATTCACACTGCGCCATCTAAGCCCAAGTTAAGCGTGAAGCCTGTATTATGGGTACTAAATGGGTGTACACTTTCTTTTTTGTAAATACATACATATTATACATAGAAAACACCCAGACCATTGCAAACAGACATGTTCATGCACACAAATGTTGTTACTGCCCAGGATCGAACCCGGAACCCTTGGCATTGCAGTCGACCCTTCAACCGAAACACCAAATGGCTCGTCGTCTGTTTATCTATTTGACCAACTATGTCTAACTAATAAATGATTTCATTTAAAAAAAAAAGAATAGTTACTGAAATTTGTTTGTGTCAGGCGGTGCGGGCGGTAAAGGCGTATGGGCGCACCAGGCTCCGAACTCTCGAAGAGGTGTTCGAGGACGCGAACGATCCGAACTACGACTCGGAGGCGATCTCCAACGGGATGTCGAGTTCAAACAGGTGATCGTGGAGGCGGAGCCTGAGAGTTTGGTGAGTGAACATTTTAATTGCGTGCCTCGAGACCATGTTTTAAGCGCCTCTTGAGTTTGAAGAATGGTCCTTGTTTGCTAGACGATCAGGGAGGTTTGCCGCATCTCTGTAAAACAGTATTGTTAAAATGAAACGTCAGCATTTTTGTTACTAGAAAGGCGATGTAATATTATTGTAACACTTTTTAAGAGATGGCGTAACCCACCATTTCAATACGTCCCTCGAGGGGCACAATACTACCCGTTATCGGTGTATGGCCTGAGTTGTCCACGCGGTTCCAGTGCGGATTGTTCCCCGTTTTTAGTTTCTCTGCTTTTACAATTTAATGGCCGACGTTAAGACGTGGAGTGTCAGTGGCTCATTCCTGTGTACTGGACCGATCCGGAGGATGTAGGTTCAAATCCCGCCACATACCAATGTGTTTCGAATTTCGAATTATATGTATGTTTATACGATGCTCTTACGGTGTGTACGGTATAAAACATCGTGGGGATCACGATGTTTGCCTGCGCACGCCTACGAAGAAATTCAAAGGTTGTGCGTGAAGTCGGCCAGTCCGCACTGGGCCCGCGAGGACGACTAAGGTCTATACACCCATTACGGCTAGGCTCGAGCCCTTTGGTAGGGACGTTTAATGAGCTCATTTTGATTAAGTATTTTTATTATTGTTTTATGTACAATAACAAAAATACTGGAGTGCGTGGCTCAGTGGTGTGGACTGTCGCCTTCCTACCGGGAGGGCTGGGTTCAAATCCGACACGTACCAATGTATTTCGATTTCGAAAATATATGTAGTTATCCGACGCTCATACGGTAAAGGAAAACATCGTGAGGAAACCTTCATGCACGCCTGCGAAGAGATTCGAGGTTGTGTGTGAAGTCGTCCAATCCGCACTGGCCGCGTGACGACTAAGGCCTAATCACCCTATACGGGTAGGCTCGTGCCCTCGGTGGGGACGTTTAATGAGCTGATGATGATGAACAAAAATACTTAAACATACATAGTTCTTCTTAAATGTTAGCGAATGTTTACGTGTCTCTCTCTCTGTCTTCAACATATCGCAGTCAATTGCTGGACATAGGTCTCCCATTTGCGCCAGATATCCGGTCCTCCGCTTTCCTCATCAGCCTCCACCAGCGACTTTCGCAAGTCGTCGGTCCATCGGGCCTGAGGGCGTCCTACGCTACGCTTGCCAAGACGCGGTCTCCACTCCAGAATGTTTACGTGTACGTGACAAATATACAACAAAATATTAAAGATTAGCATTTTACAAGGAAAATGTAGTCTGGCCTTTTAATAATATTCAAGTGGTGTTTATCAGTATCTTAACGATAAGGCATGTAAGCCACTGCAATGCGATTGATTTATTTATTCGCTCGATGTATGTCGCGGGTAGATACAATAATATATTTATTGCTGGTTAACCTATCGGGTGTCGTCCAACCCGCACTGAGCCCGCGTGGACAACTAGGCCTAATCACCCTACACGTTAATGAGCTGATGATGATGAACCTATGACGCTTATTAATTTATAGTGAGTTTTCTGAGAGAACTAAAGTTTTCAATAAGCTCGGATCGTGAACTGAACTGAATACCTAAACGTATACTAGGTTACCTAGCCCTCCCCGCAACGCCCTGCCAGCGTTCCTAAGTCGAAGTTCGAGTCTGTTCTGGCACCCCTTAGGCTCGTTGTGTAAATGTTTAAGACTTAGCGCCATCTGCGCTCGCCACGCGCCCGCTGAAGCTGTGAAGGCCATCTACGGCCAGTGGTCAGTTCGGAAAAAAGAACTGACATTGGGTCAGCCACGTATGTTGTATACCAGAAAGAAGGCTGAGAGCCATCTGCGCTCGCCACTTGCCCGGTGAAGCTGTAAAGCCCATCTGCGGCCAACAGCAGTAGTCAGTTCGAAAAAAAAAAGTATTGGAGCAGACGAGTTCTGGAGTGGAGACGAATGATGATTTCACTATCACTACATGTGATAGTGAATTACTACATAGTATAAAACAAATTCGCTTTTTCTGTCCCCATGTCCCTATACCCCAATGTGCGCTTTAATCTTTAACCCATTGAACGGCGGAAATCCAGACACAATAGAAAATCTATTGTGTCTGGCGCATTAAGGCGTCATTGGCGGTCAAAGGGTTAAAACTACGCAACGGGTTTTGATGCGGTTTTTTTAATAGATACGAGTGATTCAAGAGGAAGGTTTATATGTATAATAACATCCATGAAATAGTGGAGAAATACTGTAATTTTTGAGGTTTCTAATGTGATGTCGTAAATAATTTAATTTTTCCGCTTCTACTTTGCAAACGCAGGCTGAAAACCCTACATGATTTATCAAAATAATGTACTGAGTATTGTAAACCATAAAAAGGTCTACAGAAAACTCTACGATGGTATATATTTTTCTCTTATGAATATCGCACAATAATTTTTTTGTCATTTACTTTTTACGACAAATAATGGCTAATTTTCAAAGCGATTTTAACCAATACAGCATTAATCCTCATCCAATTAACTACCTTAAATACATTTTTGATTTAAAACACATCTATATAGCCCTTTACAGTATATGATTTATAATGAATATTTTCGAAGATATTACAGATTTAAAAGTTGTGGCACGTAGCGTTTGCGGCGGTACCGGCCGACCGGGAGGCGGGAGCGTGCCTGTTACGAATATCACCATTGCACCCGTGCGAAGCAGAGGCGGGCGGATTGCTAGTCATAATATATAAGACTAGCTTTTGCGTGCGACTTCGTCCGCGTGGAATAGTTACTTTGTCCTAACGCTCTCTTTAACTCGCTACTTCGTTAATATACGTGAGTTAAAACTGCGATATTTCATAAAAAAATCCCCCCGATTTTGAAACATTCTTCATTACTGCTCCACTCTATAGCTCGTATCGTAATGATATATAGCCTATAGCCTTTCTCGATAAATAAGCTATAACACTGAAAGAATTTTAGAAATCGTACCAGTTATTCCTGAGATTAGCGCGTTCAAACAAACAAACTCATCACCTTTACAATATAATATGTAAGATTATATCTATCAGTGTGCCCAGTCTTAGCTTTGTTTACGAACAAAGTCACAAACAGTGATAGCATTTGTATCAATATTATTCGATCGATTTTTATTTACCTGATACCGTGTTTATACATGATCTACAATCGTCAGACAAAACCTTTTTAGGGTTCCGTAGCCAATGGCTTAAAACGGAACCCTTATAGATTCGTCAAGTCTATCCGTCTGTCCGTCCGTCCGAATAATAAAACCCCTTTTTTCTCCGAAACTATAAGCACTACACTATTCAAACTTTTTTTAATACGTCATAAACGGTGAACTACAATTTTTCATATAAAAGCTTTAGATGGCCTAGTAAATTTAAAAATTTTTGTTACTTGCAGCTGCGGAACCCTCCACGTGCAAACCGACTCGCGCTTGAGCACCAATTTTTTGTCCTATGGCAATCCTCTTGCTGTAAAAAAGTCTATTTATTTCGCGTACATCCAACTTTTTTACATTGTAAGAATATCTTGTCGCTAGATATACACTTTTAAGATGGCGCTGTTTTTTTTACTGGATATTTATTTATTATTGCGAGCTTTATTATTGAAGACGCAAATATAAGCATTGTTGTCCGTACGAATGCAGTCGTACTTGGCGTCACGCGCGTTGGGGTGCGTCTCGCATGACAGCGGGCCGCGGGTCACGTACGCTATGTTTAGTTAAATGGTGTATAAGGTTTTTAAATATTTATAAATAATATCCATCGACGTCACATAGCGCCATTTAGCCCAAATTAAGCATTAGCCTGTAAAATGGGTCCTACTAAATCAAGGGCGGATCCAGGTTTGGCGTCAGGAGGGGGTCACATAGTTGTAGTCAAGTTAATGTATGGTACTATAGTTATTGAAAATAGCTCGGGGGGGGGGGACCCCCATGACTCGTCTCACAGAGCGTAAACTGGCAGCCAGTGTATGCTCGTTGAGCTTACATTTGTCGCACTTAAAACGCGGCTTGCCCCATCTCCTGTATTGGAAAATCTGTGATTTATTGATTAAAGTACCGCTACCCGCTGTCAGTCGCACCCCGCCCGCGTGTGTCGTCGACCTCTTATACTGGTCGAGGCGCGCGGCTTGCTCGATGTTGTAAACTACCTTATCTATACTGTTGATTTGTTTTATAAGATTTTTTACATTTTTACGTATATTTTTTTTAAGATTCTAAAACAAGGTTAACCTAATAAGTACCGTCATCGTGGTCTAGTGATCTAAGCGTTGAGTTTAGTGGATTGGGGTGTCGTGGTGGGTGCGAACAGTGGCGTGCACAGAGATTATGAGTAGGATATGCAAAGTGAGTGACATCAATCGCAAAATTAATATTTACACATCTGGACATAGGTCTAGCAATTGGTTTTAGCAATTCCATGCCAGGGGTAAGGTTGGTCTTAGTATAGAACGTGTTCCCGCTTACAGTAACACCCAACCCTTTTATGTCGTTGACTCCTACTGTATAGTAGCTGGTGGCCTTGTCTTGTAAACATTATCTAGTCACTAGTAATCTTAATATTTCAGCCTTGAAATATAAATGTATATCTTATCATTGAAACAATCGATTTTATGCCTTCATATTATTGCGCTTGTTTTAATCTCGAACAATGTATTATGATAAGAATTAATCAATTTATCATTGTTGTTTGTTTCGAAACATTTTTGCAATAGAAAGTTCTGCGTTGATGGCTTATTCGTAAAATTAATATCTACTGACATTCACATACCGAATTCTTGCCCCTAACTAAGCATTTGGCCGGCAATATGGGTACTAAATAAAACGTACTTTTATGCTTTTAATTTTTTTTTTTTTTTTCAAATACACATATTCCATTAAACGCCCTAAATGCCACCATTGCAAAATATATTATTTCTTAATGTCTCTTCTCAAAGGTTGCTTTCGCACAACTGCCGTAATAGGGCCTATAAATACACCCTTTACAGGTAGGCTCGTGCCCCTCGGTGGGGACGTATATGAGGTGATGATGGTCAAGTAACACAATTAAATATTTTTTTATTTAAGGCACCTCCTACCATGAGAAACTAGTTCACCGGTTATGATTCATAAAAAAACTACAGACTAGATATCGTTCAAACCAAATTTCGTTGGTAGATTTCATGATACATCGTATATATTTTTTTTATTTTATCAATCATGTCAATGATATTCTGTTATAGATAAAGTAGACACGCCATCCGTGCCTCAAAAACGAACCGCCGAAGACGAGTACAGTTTGTACTCTTTTGTATAAGTAAATGTACGCTCATTCGAAATATGTGTATGTGTGCCTGTCGCTGCATTCGGAACACTTTTTTAGTTAGATTGTTTTATGAGGCATACTCACGAATCAATACTTTTTACATCATTGATCAGAGGTGAATAATATTTGTTTATAAAAATGTAATTCCGCTGCGAGTGAGCCCATGCCTCGCGGTCGATGACGCGCAGTTGGTCGCGACCCGCACGATCAAACACGTACTGCGTCATCGAGACTTTGTAGTCTTTTGGACTGATAAATAATAGATTTTAGAAACAATAGATAGATCATTATCAGCTCACTACGACCCCCACCGAGGGGCACGAGGCCTACTGTATAGGGTGATTAGGCCTTAGTTGTCCACGCGGGCCCACTGGGGTTGGACGACTCCACGCACAACCTTTGAATCTCTTCGCAGGCGTGCGCAGGTATCCTCACGGTGTTTTCCTTCACCGTAAGAACGTCGTGGACCATTCGCGCATTCGCCCAATAGCAAATTGGACCGATCATAAATTGTGATTTTTACGATTGGACCACACACACACAATATGTACACACACACACACATACATACACATAACACGTACGCAAACTTAACTATACGCCACCACTATCACCACACAATCTCTTTCTTATTTCATAATGTTCATAAATTCAAATTCAGTACTTTAGTTGTTCGTTTACTATTGTTACGAAATTGACGTAATTAAAATGACATAAATTATGGCGGCTAATATGTAACGTTAGTCCACCATAGAGTATAACATGCGAATTGTCAAATAGCAAGACTCTAGCTGTTCTATAGATATTTCGCGAAACTATGTAGAATGACGTCGACGCTTCGAGCTCAGCGCCGGACAGGTAATTAAGGCGGGCCGACGGGTGCGCCGGGAGTCTTGTGTTCTACTCAAGAGCGAACGAAGAGCGAAAATACCTGCGACTACAAGAAGAAGCAGTGATACAGCGATCTAAGGATCGTCGAGTGTAAAGAGTTTACGAGTGATTATTACGTGTGTGTGCGGAAATTATCGGACTCATCAAGTGTTGTATTACAGTGTGTAGTGCTAATCAGTGATTATTGTGCGTGCGTGGATTGACTATTAGTGAGAGTGTAATTGTAATTTAGTGTTGTGTGTAATTAATAGTGGAAATTAATAAAGTGAGTTACGTGTGTTATTCTTCGTGTTGGCAATAATTTATCCTGAACCCCCAGCTCGTAACACTATTTAATAAGAAGTGTTATTATTATATAAAGCTCATGTCTGAAACACCTGTTTATTGTGAGGTGGGAGCCTGGCATCTGCGACACAGTCTTTGACTATTGCAGGTGTTAAAGTTTATTGTAACTTGAAAACATGTACTTTGGTTTCAATAAAGATTATAATTATTTCATTTATACCTGTACGCACAGGGTATGCATTGCTTCTTTGCGTCCACTGTAATGTGTGATTGTTGTACAGCGCAAGTCGGAGCCGGTGATACTGAGTACTTCGAGCATGGTGACACGACAGCGGCCGCGAGGACCTGCTGGAGTTCGTCACGGCGCAGCGCAGTCATTTGGTGAGGATGTGGCAAAAAAATAAATAAAGCTCACGCCAGAGGGTAGGCAACGATGATGGAACACTGCACGGCCCTAATACGTCCCTAGTACATTTACATCCATCAATTTTTCTACAAGCAATGGTGTTTCTATTCTAAAAGAAAGCAATGTAACACGTGCGCGCATTGTGAAGACTCGAAAATGACCCAATGGCATTCTACTAGGTGGTAGATCGGTACTGAGTCGTCTAGTAGGTACACCGCAGTGCCAGATATCATCCCGTGAAACAGGAGTGTATGCACTTTGTGTTTCGGGATGAGGGCACTGTAGCTAGTGAAATTACGGGATAAAGACCTAACATCTGTTGTCTCGGGTGACGGGCGCAGTGCGGTGTTGATGGGGTAATAACTGTCTGTCAGTTGTTGGTCTCCTTTAATGCCGCTCTGTCATGGTCTGGCGTATCACTTACCATCAGGTGAGCGTCCAGACCATCCTGTACACTTAAACATAAAAAAAAAAATCTAACAGTCTCCATCGAGCGCAGCAAGAACATGACACTAGTTTTTACGAAAGTATATATATAATATCTATGTACAAGTCTTATTTCTCTCGCTTGGTCCCCAGCCTTCTTAAGGACTTGGCCATTTGGGTCAAGTTAGTCCTTCTGGGGTCGTCCACGCCTCGTAATGGTCCGAGTGTTTCTATGTATATTATGTGTGTATTTACAACAAAAAAATATAAATATGTTTATCAGTTGTTTAGTACCCTAACTACAAGCTCCTCGCTTAATATGGGGCAAGATGGCGCTGTGTGATCGTCAGTGAATATTATTTTTTTTTATTGTCTTTTCTAACAGGTCTGCGAGACGATAGTGGAGATCGCGTTGGACCACAAGCCGTCGCATTGTGAAATGGCGTCAGTACTCATATCGATCGGCGGGAGAGTTTTCCTCCTGCGAAGGATATTCGGCGTTGGTGAGTTTTTTATGTTATAATGTATACGACGGTCAGGACGGCACTTGATGGTAAGTGATACGCCTGGCCAGGACAAAGAGGCATGGGGAGACACAACCTAATAGACAATTCTTATCCCACCAAAAACATCTGTAAAAAATCTGCAAAGTCTCGATGGAGCTGCTTGATTATCTCTAAAAAGTAGATGAAATCAGACAAAGACGTGCCAGTCTATGGTTCCTTACTGCGATTACTTTATTATTATGGTTGATGTTGTGTGACTTGGCCGTGAACTATCTTTATACTTAGTGGCTTTATCAAGCCTAACAATCGACTGGCGATATATCGAGGTGATTGAACTGTCTTCCAACGCAGCGACGATGACCGTTCAGATCAAGACCAGCGACAAGACCTATCCAATCGTCGTAGTGTGAGACGGGGATATTATATCACCGAAACTGTTCACAAAACGCATTGGAGGATGTCTTCAAGACCCTGGACTGGTCTGAACGGGCGTCAACGTCAGTGAAGAGTTTATTTCTCATCTCTTTTGCTGACGATATCGTCACGGGGCAGAGTCATCGGATGAGCTTGCGAGATGCTGAACAGCCTTAATGAATCTTCCGACGAGTTGGGCTTGGCATGAATTGGACAAGACGAAAGTCATGGTTCAACAGTCGTGTCATGCCACAACCGATACGCGTCGATGGCGTCCGTCTCGAGGTTGTGTGCAGGAGTATATCTACCTGGGCCAAACCATCCAACTTGGCCGGCATAATTCGAGAGGGAGGCTAGTAGGAGGATTCAGTTGGGCTGGCGCATTCTGTAAGCTACGTCATGCCTAACGTCAACTATTCCATAATGCTTAAAGTCGAAAGTCTTTGAGCAATGCGTCCTACCCGTAACTAACATACGCAGCTGAGACATGGACACTGACTGCGGAATTGGTTCATAAGTTCAAAGTCACTCAACGAGTCTCTCTTAGGGATAAGATCAGAAATGATAATCCGTAAGAGAACTAAAGTTACCGACATAGCCCGCCGGATCAGTTGAAGTGCAGTAGGCTGGTCACGTAATGTCGCAGAACCGCTGACCGTTGCGAGCAGACGAGTTCTGGAGTGGAGACCGCGTTTTGGCAAGCGTAGCGTAGACCCCCTCCGGCCCGATGGACCAACGACTGCGAAAGGTCGCTGGTGGAAGCTGGATGAGAAAAGCGGAGGACCGATGATCTGCGCGCAAAATTGGGGAGTCCTATGTCCAGCAGTGGACTGCAATAAGAGAGAAACCCTAACTCTGTACCGAATTTCAGCTCTCTGACTTAATGGGAAGTACTAGTTCTATTTTGATGATCATGAGTGAGTGTATATCTGTCGAAAATGCGAACTTTACTTCCGCTTAACGTCGGGAACCTAAATGACCTACAGACTTGAAATTTTGCGATTTAAAGTATATATTATATCTTACTAAATGACAAAAATTTCAGCGCCTTCTGGATTATCCAAAGTTCTCAAATGGGGCCTGAAAATGCGGCGAAATGGATCCTGTAAAGGATGGTACGGCAGTGTTTGCTTCGCGCTCGACTGGCGGGGCACTACCGTGCCCCAGATCCCTCCATCGATGCCACACTGCGTCCTCCCCGAGACAAACAGACGTTAGGTCTCTTAATACCCGGTAATTTCACTAGCTACATGCCCTCATCCCGAAACACAAAAGTTCAAAACACTCCTGTTTCACGGATGATATCTAGCACTGCGGTGGTACCTACCTAGGTGACTTTAGTTTCGAGTCTACCACCCAGATGTAGTACA
>PQWD01013002.1:0-119609 GCA_019425675.1 Leucinodes orbonalis
TTACTTGTGCGACGCAAAACTTCATTATTTTCTAACTTAGTTGTCAAACAGGTACAAGTTAATTAGTTACGGGTACTACTGGATGCACAAGGTGGAGCTGCAATTATTTGAAAAAGTAATTAAGTTCAGCGGTGAACATCTTGTGCCTGAAATTTTTATGATAGTATAATAAGAATCCTCCTTGATATGTTTGCTTAAAACTTTGTTTAATGCTCACCCTACTGCCTAATATTTCAACGAACGCAATGCAGCCATAAGGAAGCCAGTTCGCGGTTATAGCACCGGTTCAGCCTTGTGAAACTAATGATAATGTAATTAGATCTCGCTTGGCTTAGATAACGTTCAAATATAAGCAGTCAGACCCCGTTCTCGGTGTCTACGGATGTACGGAGATTGTATTGAGATCTTCATCTATTCAAGCTACTTGGTGTCGGTTTGATCCGTCTATTTGTTTTTTTTTTATATGACAGAGTTCACATGATGGTTAGTGCTACATCCGACCATGGCAAAGTGGCATTGAATGAAAAATAACAACTCATAGTTATTATTCTCCATCAATGCAACACTGCGCCGGTCACCCAAGACAACAGATGTTAGTCACTTATACCCGGTAATTTTACTAGCTACAGTACCCTCATTCCGAAACATAAAAGTGCATAGCACTCCTGTTACACGGGACGATATCTGGCAGTGGCACTGCGGTGGTACCTAACTACCTAATAAAACCAATAGATACTAGTTTTTGACAAGACTTATGGTTGTTTTTGCTTTGATCTACCGCAGGCCCCTGCTGGAAACAGGTCTCCTTCAGTTTGCGCCAGATATCCCGGTCTTTCGCTTCCCTCATACAGCCTCTACCAGCTACTGGTAGCAAGTCGTCGGTCTACTCAACCGTCAGGTCTTGGGATAGCTGTGAATGGATAATTTGCCCTTAGTATAAAATATGATTTCTATCTTTGTTGCCTCATCAGTAAAGTTTGGTCCTACCTCAAAATAGTGTAAGCATATCGTAAGCGCGTCACCGCTAACCTAATTATGATTAACTTGACGTAGAGCCAGTTTTAATGGGAATTTTCGTAAAATCCAAGTGTCATCTGGTTGTGTAAGAGGCGTGAAACGAGACTCGGTAATTGGCTGATATTAATGCAGGCAGGAGAGCTTTTCGACAGTAAAAATCGTTATCAGTTTCAACGTACTGTGAACGTTATGATGATCTTGTTTTAAATGCCGGATTTTGATTGTAATTATGAAAACTTTATAAATAGCCGTTTGTCGTAGCTGAAATATTATTAAATAAATAACTCTGAGTATTTTAGTGTATACTGAAATTATTTTTGACACATAAATTTGATGTCAAAGTAGATTTCAATCGTTAGGTATTTTTATTCTCTCTTTTTTATTATAAATGACATATCCTGATAATTGAAACTGAGAATAAAGGTGTTTTATTTGCGAGTAAAAAGCAGGTAATTACTTAAATTTTGCAAACAAATTATTTTTGACGTGTTGAGCGCGGTGATTCGAAGAAGGTGAATTTCCATAGTAACATATTCAAATCAAGCCAGTTCACTAGTGTGTGAAATTTATTTAGTGTCATACCGGTTAATTATATGAAAATGTAGTGACATTATGCTTTTAGCGAAGTTTCTATTCTAGCATTAGACAAGCGAACAGCTACTTCAACCACACACTGAGTACTGAGTATCGACAAAAATCTAAAATTCAAAATGGCCGTGCACACACTAGTACGCCAGTTTAGACTACGTATGTTTAATATGTTTGATGTACCTAACGAATATGAGAGTGGTTTTTGACAGACGCAAAAAGGCAGAACCCATCAGAAAGCTTGCCTGCTTCGTTAAATTATTTGATAAAAACTTACAAATGCTTTTGTCAGTTTCTACTACAGGAAATATTTATATCCTTCAATAGTGCATAATTTCGAATAAGTTTCGCACAACTTATATTATGCACAAGTTTAAAATGGCTGCCACGAATAATCAAACTGCTCAAAATATAATCCAATAATCCATTCCGTACCGCGTTTAATATTTTTCTATCTAATTCAATTCCGCATCCGCAAAACATTGACCCAACAGTCGCTACATCACTAGTACAATACCATTTCTATAGAGCGTGTAGTCGGTAAATCCAAACAAATGAAGTGGCTGTGTTAACGAGAACCTGCGACCGGAGGGGACACTGTCTGAGATTGGAGCAGCAAAATCGGCAATAAGTGCACGCGTAACTGCAGGCAATCTGCCCGAATGGAGCGTCCTCCATTGATTTATGACCGTGGAAGTTACTGGAAGAGCCTCTATTGTTTGCGAAGGAATAAATGCCGTTATCTCGGTAAGTAATAAGAATGGGGTGGAGCGGTCAGCTAATCTATCTCGTTGATGTACCCCGGCTTAGACATAAGTTCTTGTAGTGGTGTGATGTTCGTATGTAAGTGTATATCATACGCCCTTATATACGAGTATTTTATATGCAGAAAAAGTGATTTTGTTGGCTACTGTCAAATTTTTACGGAACTCTTATGCCACCCGCATTATATACGCTGTTATTTTTGCTAGTGCCTACTCAGATGTTCATTTCAGTTTTCATATCGAATTTGAAAACCATTTACGCTTTATTTAGATAATTTATATCTTAAAGCTTGTTTTTGTAATGAGTTCAAGTTCTTACTAATTTAAAATAAAAACCTACTTTGAAAAAGTAAGGTTTATTCCGTAACCGACACAAAAAGGTCCTTAAGTATAATACAATCGATTATTATTTCATTCAAGACAAGATCACACAGAATCTTTTAATACAATTCTTATATCCATTCTCTTCGGTCTGCTTTAAAAGACCTATATTATCTTCAACGCAGCTGAAACCTGCATTGACATAATTTTTGCCAGAGTTGCATTTGCCTCCATATAATCGAAGATTAACTGGTCTTCAGTTCTAACAAGCTCTATAAATCACACTTTATTGTCAGTGCCCTGAATTATTACCCTATTACACTCTAATAAAAATCGGTCAGTTTGAAAATGGTTAGTTACACTAATAAGATATAAATCAGCATCCAATATGAGTTTACAATCGAAGCGACACATAACTTATTCACGGTTATAAATACAGCCGTAAATACGTGTTGTCGTTCCAACGGTTATATTAATGAAATATCGGCGAATAACGCACGCCGACAATAACAATTTGTCGAAGCGCTGGAATGTCGATAATTAAACCTGCACCTACCTGACGCGCGGCCGCTTCCATTTTCTTTTTAATCCCGAATCTATCGAGAATAAATCGCCACAGCTCTATAGAGTCACCGTATCGATGTGGATCAACCTCAATAAATCTATAGGTTGTAAAAAATGAGTCGCACAAGCGAACGAGCCCCTCAGCGGTATCGATAAAAAAATGGAACACCCAACGTGATATGTTGGGATTAAGAAACGAACATCAATAAGTGGCTTTCAAAATTCCGCGCACAACGGAATACGGGAGGCGCAGGAAAAAATTGAAAGGAGACTCAAATATGTCTTCTGAATATTAAAAAGCAAAATACTGAATAATGCAACGGGTGACTCGCGAATGATATAAGAGTGTAAGACGATTGGTGGAGCTATTTGCAAGCCATTAGTGTTGTTATAACGGAATTTTCCGGATGGCTCCGGCATCGCCATATTGGGAGTAATGGGGCCTGTCATGTTATTCATGTAACAATCATAATTTTACGATTAGAGAGTATAATGTGGAACAGAATGGCATACATTTATTACATTAAAATCGATAAAAATTGCGTATCAAATAAATTTTATAACAATGCTACATTCATGCAGTTATGGCTACCAGAACAAATGCTGAATGACAAATATCCCATTTAGTATGTAATAAGTAATAATGTTCCCGAACGCAAGAGTAAGTTTTTTTAGAGAATTTTTGGTAATCGGGCTCATTTATTTAATAAAAATTAAATAATTAGAAGTTGAAAATTATACACGTATTTATAAATTTAAAAAAGGAAACAAAGTCGAGTAAAAAAGTGTTGAAGCAGAGATTGTATTATTTTAAAGTGAACTATATCGTAAGGACCCGCAATAAAATTGACCAACCTAATCGTACAGCATGGCTTTGACCATGTTTGATTTTGGGCCTTAACTCACCATGCTGGCTGAATACAATGGCTGTTAATAGTTACTATCCGTTCTATTAGAAATAATAATAAATATTTTTCGGTCATATCGTGATTGTTTCTTAACTTAAGCTATCGTCATCCGAATTTGCATGAATTAAGGTAGGGAGTTGTATATAGTTCATGCTGCCGTATATAATTCAATTACAATGATATTCATTGTAATAAAATTTCATTCCGTATCTAACAAAGATAAATACGGTTGCTTATTTAAACTTACGCCCGCAGATTCGTAACTAAAACAAAGGTGGCCATTACTAAGGATAATCTGGGATAAGTGACAGACCGTGGGGTAAAACAAATCTATAGAAATCGATGAGGAAACTGTCGCTTTAAATGATATAAAGTAACCGGTATTACTTTTAAGTAGGCATAAAATGGGGAAGTTGAACCAGAACTAGGGTAAAACGGCCCACTGTAAAATTTAAGCTTTTTAGAAATCTAGTAACGTATTTCAACGGTCATTCCCTTAGATTAGAGAGCATTTTACAAGTTGAGCATTTTAACAGTCTTTTACCTAGTATCAAAGATATTAAATACATCCTGGATTATTTAAAATGCATTAGGTGATGGTATGCAATAAGTCGATACATCTTCGATGTATCTTGTTTTGATAATATAAACATATGTGTATTGCTATTACTGAATGTGTTGATTTGGACTAATTTTTTTTGTTGTGGCGTCAGGAATAAATCCGAACGAAGTGTGAAAATTTATTTCTAATAAAATCTTATGGTATTACTTGCTTTTATGCCGCTTGCTAACTTAATAAAATTTTAACCATACCGTGAACTTTAACCAACTGCAACAATTACCCAGCTGAAAGCAAATAAACGCATCTGCATTCACCATTTTTATTGCACACTTAAGTGTTACTTAGAGTAAACAATGAGTTCGCCGAAGGTTTTCAATAAACCTTAAGTGTGAATATAAAAGAGACATAATAGCCCTGCCGGGGTGTTTACTGCCTTCACTTACCACCACTAATGGACCGTGTGCAGTTTATTGTCGAAAATTGCATTTGCCGGATGGAAATGCCGGCATTTTCTGTTTACGACCTCGTGACGTTTCGAAGGGGTGCAATAAAGGATTACGGAACGCTTTTGAGTGACGGCTGTCTGTTTTACTTGTACATTTCCAACGATTTCGAATTTGTAATTCGTATATTTAGAATTCTAGATTTATATTAAATGATCGAAAATGATTTGAATTCGAAGATCGAATAACAAATGTGCATTTGTTGTAATAAATTTATGAATAGGTGTTTAAATACGTATTTATTTTTGCACCAACTAACAAGCCTATTGTTTCCATAGTGAGGCTAAGGGAAGATTGAGCGGGAATCCACCACACGTGTCTAATGTAGACGCCTTAGCGCGTTAGCGTTAGGTACTCAAATTAATATTTTCCAGTTAGTCATTCGATTTGCACGATCTTCAAACGAATTCACTTCGTCACTAAAACCTAGTATATTTATTTAAATGTCGAATTTTAAAGTAGACTAGGTAGAAATTGTATATGATTATTAAAAAATACGATATTTTACGGAAAATATTTTTAACTTTGTGCTTCTACTAGCCGTATTCTATACATTTTTATTATTAAAATTTAATCGTACGTTCAGAATGTACGAAGCCTTTCCTGCGTAGGCGTCATTAATTTACAGAAAACGAGACGGCTGAATAATTCTTCGACACGTCAAGAAAATGGAGTAATGCTTAGCGACGCGGCCCACGCAGTCAGAAACGTGAGGACTAATTCCAAAGACGACCCTTACACGTCCCATTAAATTCACTAACAATTATACGAAGGATTTCCTAGGGATCTTCACATATCATTAACTTTTCGCAGCGACGCGCCCCTAACAAATACCTTTTAAGCCAACTAATTTATTATATATGACCGAGCGATCTGACTTTTATGTGTAATTTATGCATACGGGAAGTATTCCACAAACCTTTGTAATACGGTAATATATGTCTTTGAATTCGCTTATAAAACCTTTTGTATTCAATAGTTTAAAATATTCTTGTGTTATACTGCATGTTGAACAAGTATTTACATCCGAATGTTTAACATTGAATTAAAACTAAACTTCACAAACTAAACTATTATTTTCCATAATTAAGGTGTTGATTTCACAGATTAAAATTTTTAGATTAATCAAACGTTGGATTCTCGCAGTAGCTGGTTAATACATGGGTGACTAAAAAATAGCTAATTTGAGTTACATGAAAAAGAGATACTTAAATTCTGAGCAAGCTAGGAATGTTCATCTTAGAAATATTGTAGTTAAAATCCAAAAATGTAAGCCTACATCCGTCCTTTTTTCTGTGCACTGCGCTGGGAATTTATTGGTTTAAAAGTGGTTTAAAAAACATATCTTTACTAAACTAAGCTATTTTATATACAGAAAGTATTACGAGACATAGAACTGGCCATATCAATGTAATACATTGATCTGAAATTACGTAAAATTCAAAATATTATGGATGAATATGAACACGTTCCAGAGAAATATGTACTTTCAAGAAAATATCAACGAGTTAACTTGTTTTTATTGCATATTGGCACAAAACAAGACGCGTCTCCTGAAATCTTGGCAGGAACTCTTGGCAGAACCTTCATTTATATTGTAGCGGGAATCCTTAATACATGAACCCAATTTGAGTTAGCAAATTTCTAGAAACATACTTTAAGATCTTGGCGAGCGGCACAACAGTGGATTACGTATTAAATTTTAAAATGTCTTGTCGGATGAGATTTCAGAAATATTTATATTATCTTTTGTAACATAAATGTTCCAAAATTATATTCCAAAAGGACGGTGGAATACTTGAAGTCGACTAGGTAGATAGTTACCGTAGTACCAGAAATCGTCCAGTGAAATTGTAGTGTCATGCATTCAGTGGGCAGTCTAGAAATTACTAGATATAAATTTGTTATATTGGGCGAAGGTACCGGTAATTGTCGACGGAATCTAAGGCAGTGATCAGTGTTGACGGAAACTAAGTAGCTTGTACCATTAGGTGAGCAAAATTGATGTCCCGTTCCCTTCATAGGATTTAAAATGGTACAAAGTTGAAAATGGGATGCAACTGAACAAAATTTTCTGCCATTTTTTCCAGATTTCGTAAATATAAAATTTATAAACATTATAATGTATTGTATGAGTATCTAAGTTATACCTATATGTATAAGAACTTTAAATAATGGCAAAAATATAAATATATTTAAAAATTCCAAATTTTTCTCTTCAGCGAAAAATCATGTCGCCAAAAACGTTCCACCTCTCTCGATACTGTAAAATGTTCAAGCACAAACTTCACTTATCGCCATGACAAATACTATCGGCAAAAACACCTTTGCAGCTGTTTTGCATGTACGCCAGCCAGACATATTTACTTGGAAGCCCCGCAATGGCTTCAATTCAACAATATTCTCTTTCCAATATACCGGTACAGATAAGGACGGATGTATGCGGATCCAGGGCTGTATTCCAGCTCATTTGCTTTGCACGTTCCCAGACAGTTACGTATGGCAGGCAGCTATTTTACTGATGCATAAGTAAAAGAAGTTGTAAGCACTTTGTTAAATACGATAATAATAAGATACTCTGATTTTTAAAATGCATTACGAATAAATCAGATTGTTTTGGGTCAGTATTCTTTTAAATAGCCAATACAACTACTACTTTACTACGTGGTAGACTCGATAGTCGTCTAGGTAGGTATCACCGCAGTGCCAGATAATCCCGTCAAAAAAAAAAGTGTTATGCACTTCTGTGTTTCGGGATGAGGATACTGTAGCTAGTAAAATTACGGGTATAAGAGACCTAACATCTGTTGTCTCGGGTGTCGGGCGTAGTGTGGAATTGATGAAGAATAATAAATGTTTATCAGTTGTTTGTCCAATTAATGCCGCTCTGTCAGACTTATTCGTCATTTCGCTCGCTCGAGCGAATTGGCACTTTTTAATTTTATTTATTTTTTGTTCTCATCTCGCTCGTCTATATAACGTACAGTCTAATAAAAACAGGTTGGAATTGAAAACTTATCTAATAATTATTTATTGACCCATTCAGTGTACGTCAAGGTTTGAGCCCAGAGAGTACTAGGACTTCATACATAACCAAGAGGTTCTACTTTTTAAAATATTTATAGCTGCTTGCCAATGTTTAGTATGTTTAAAATAATATATGTTAAGGTAGGTGTAAGGTAGGTAGGTAAGGTTAAGGTGATCTGGTTAAGGTGGCAGGTAGCAGATGGATGTCAACTGCAAGGGAACGGTCCGCGTGGAAATCATTAGGGGAGGCCTTCGTTCAGCAGTGGACTTTCTAGGTTGTAATGATGATGATGATGATGAATATATGTTATGATATAGATATCAAGAACCTTCCCGCACTATAATTTCGCATATGTGAGGGGAGTGTTTTCGTGGTTTCTATTTTATTTGTTTAGTTTTAGACAATAGACATACTAGGCAAAAAGCAAAATTCTCAAATCATTGTGTGTGTTTTGATAAGAGACATATGTAATTCATAATTTGCTTTGTTGATTTTTATTATACTGATTTTAAAACTATGTATTTTTTGTTTTATTTTAAAATAGGTAAGCACCTAACTAAGGAGGACCGGGATATCTGGCGCAAAATGGGGGAGAGCTATGTGCAGCAGTGGACTGCGATAGGTTGAAGAGAGAGAAGCACCTCACTAATTAAAATTATTTTTGTTGTTACGTTTTGTAGCTGATTATACATTCATATGTCAAATATCAAGATCGAGCGAGTTTACAACATATAAAAATATTAAATCAAAAATCGCCATGTCGCTCGCCGAGCGAGTTGACGCATAAGCATCTGACATGGTCAGGCGTACTACTTACCATCAGGTGACCGTCCTGACGGTCCTGTACACTTAGTAACTAAAAAAATTTATTGTATCCCCGTGGCAGTTTACGACCCAAATCTCTCCGTTGTGGTTATCGACCCAAATCTCCCCATAGCTATCGCACAGCATAGCTGGTGCAGGTGGTGAAGGTCTGTGCTCTGCAGCACGATTTTATAGCCAGTCACTCTCCGTTTGTATTTAGTGAATTTACAGCTTGTGACGTTAAGAAGAGCATTGAATCCATTACTTCCAATGCCATTGGAAGTGACCTCGTTAGCCGTAAGATGATCCTTCCCATCCTAGATATAGTTCTTCCCGTAGTCACCCATATCCTTAATACATCAGCATCCAGCTCTGTGTTTCCAAACGTGTGGAAGGATGCTCAGATAATACCTTTACCTAAAAATCCTCATCCAGTATCCTTCACTGAATATCGTCCTATTGCCATCTTACCGTTCCCCTCCAAGGTCCTTGAACGTTTAATCCATAATCAGTTTAGCCGATTCCTTTCCAAATATAACCTCTTAAATCCTTTTTAATCTGGTTTCCGTGCTGGCCACAGCACAAACACTTCCTTGATCCACATTACGGAGGACATCAGGTCGGGCATGGAGGCTGGGAATCTGACTGTGCTTGCATTACTTGATTTTAGTAATGCTTTCAACACTGTGGATTTTGATATACTAATCGGTATACTGTGCTCTCTTAACGTATCTCCATCTGTAGTTCACTGGTTTCATAGCTGGGCGTAGACAGCGAATCTGTGTTGAGGATACTCTGTCTGCCTGGTGTGATGTCAGTGCTGGCGTTCCACAAGGTGGCGTTTTATCTTCGTTACTATTTTCTGTTTTTATAAATTCTATCTCTCATAACCTTCTTTCTTCCTACCATCTTTATGCAGATGATTTGCAGATTTTTACTCAGTTACCCCTTGATCATCTGTCTACAGCTGTTCAGTCCATTAACGCTGACCTGGCGCGCATTTCTCAGTGGAGCTCTCTGCATGGGTTGAGTGTAAATCCAAGCAAAACCCAATTGATTTTGGTTGGTAGTTCTAGGATGACCTCCAAAATCAAATGGGAGACCTTGACTGCAGTAGTTTTTGGTGGGGCTACTATACCGTTTAGTAAGATTGTAAAGGATTTGGGAATAATTATTGATAATAACTTCTCCTGGAATGCCTAGGTGACTGAAATTAGTCGCAAGTTATTTGCATCTGCTGGTGCTTTAAGAAAGCTGCGCAACTTTCTGCCGATTTCCACTAAAACTGCGTTAGCCCTTTTGCTTTCTATACTAGATTATGCTGATACTTGTTATCTTGACCTGAGTGAGGCATTATTGGACAAACTTGAGCGACTTCAAAACTTCTGCATCAGATTTATTTATGGTCTGAGAAAATTTGATCACATTTCTGAATTTCGCAACAGCTCAAGGGGCTGCCCATTCGCTTCCGCCGGAATACTCATATTATGTGCATGCTCTACAATGTTCTCTTTCGTCCGTCTGCTCCTACTTACCTTAAGGAACGTTTCAGGTTTCTTGGAGATGCACATCCTCGTACACTGCGTTCATCTGATAACCTCCACCTAGAAATGCCTGTTCATTGTACAGGCTTTACTGATAAATCCTTTTCGGTGCATGCAGTTCGGTTGTGGAATGCTTTACCTGCCGAAATACGGCGAGCTCGATCTATAGAAAGCTTTAAAATTGGAGTTTTTAAATACTTCCTTAATGCATCTTAGTTATTTTCTACTTACTTTTTCTTTAATTACTTGTATCATTATTCTTTATTTATATGTTTCCTTATTTATGTATTTATTTTAACTTTTATTTAATATGTGTATTTATATTATTTTATCTGTTTATATTTTATGTATTTATAAATAAGTTTTGTTATGTTTATATTTGCACCTTAATGCCCCTTTTTAAACTTATTACTTTTCTCCATCCTAAGGTTGCCTGGAAGAAATTGCCCTGTGGGATAAGGCCGCCCATTGTACCTATTTGATTACCATTATTATTGTTATTTTGTTTTGTTTATTGTGTTGAGTGCAATAAAGAATTGAATAAATAAATAAATAAATGATGTCAAGTTGTTTATTCTCGGTATCCCGTAATAGTACTACTCGTTATAATTTATCCCAGGATATATTTAGTTCAAAAAGCTTAATATGATAACAAGACGAATATGTGAGTTAGGGTCATTACGGTCTCTACAAGACTGAGGCGAGCACCCCAAACACAAATGTAACCCAGTAATACTTGTTCTTTTTGGGAGATATGT
This sequence comes from Leucinodes orbonalis, assembly GCA_019425675.1. Classification (NCBI taxonomy): domain Eukaryota; kingdom Metazoa; phylum Arthropoda; class Insecta; order Lepidoptera; family Crambidae; genus Leucinodes; species Leucinodes orbonalis. The sequence goes on from PQWD01013002.1 coordinate 11,362, forward strand.
CAAGACGTCATTAACAGGCGGCTCTTTAGTCCGCAAGCATCCGCAAGGCGCATTAACTTAATGCGCTCTAATATTTCAGTGGATTTTTTTCCATCCGTTGACAGTGGCGCTTAGCTCGGTTGGAAATAATCGCCGCCCGCCCCGGGCAGGACAATGTATCGAAATTAATATCCGGCTGGGAGGACAATTTGTCCGTACGGAATGCGGATAATTAAACCAGCCGTCCGCTTACATGGAGCTGGGAATTTCCTAAAAGAAGTAACAAACGGTGGCACTACTCGGCATTATTCTAGGGGGCGCCGGTGTTTTTTTTGTTACGAAAAATTTAATTATTCAGCACAGTATACCGATTAGTATTATTAAAAAAGTATTTTGAAATTCTTCAGATAGTGACGTTTGGACGACCCATTTGGTGTAGCGGTCGAGACGTCGACCAACTACAACACCTACAACACCAAGGGTTCCGAGTTCGATCCCCGGGCAGTACAAACATGTCTGTTTGTAATGGTCTGGGTATTTTCTATGTATAATATGTATGTATTTATAAAAAAAATGTATTTAAGTAAGTATTATCCGTTGTTTAGTACTCATAATACAGGCTTCACGCTTAACTTGGGGCTAGATGGCGCGGTGTGAATGTCAGCGTTTATATAAAAAATAATAGATCGAATCGATACTTATTAGTTATTTATTTGTTTACTTAACTGCATCTGATTTATCCACTGTCTTACTTACGATGCATTAAAAAAATTAAAAAATAAATTGTTTAATTTTTAAATTTGCCTATGCAAAGATTTTATGGCATGCTTTAAATTAAAGTATTATCGTAGTTTGACCTTCTATATGCCACTGTAGCATCACCCAATGATGTAAATAGTGTAGATTAGTGATATGTTTACAAAACAACTGAAAAATATCTTCTAAATGCAGAGAAAGCTTACATACAAATATTTCGAATAAATAAATAAACGAATGAACGAGCGTACATTTACCTAAACAAAGAGCCTACAACTTTATTCTCTTTGGCGGTTCGTTTTTGAGGTGCGGGTGACGTATCTACCTTTATATATACAGAATATCATTGGCATTACCACCATAAAATTTTCCCCATTGAATCTTAGTTTCCTAGCTTACCGGATCGCAACGGGCCGTTAAAACGCTCCGGTCACATTATTTTAAAAGATTAGTCCATATGGTGTCTTATTTCACAAATCCAATTTCCTCACAAACACACGGGCCGGCTGTAAATAAAGCAGACAAAGCCGGAATCCGGCGCGTTCGATACATTATGCAGGGCACGCTCCGTTGCACGCGATGAGCTCTGTAAATATACCGGCGCGCAACGTTTTTTCTCCTTTACAACGATCGTCTTTTTTGATCAGCGGCTGAATTAGATCATTCGCGGCGCTCGGTTCTGCTGTGTTGATTTTAGAAAGATCTCCATTTTAACTATAAACGAGTACTGGCGTTCGAATCAAGTACAGGAATGTGCCGTTTCAATACGTTACTGGGTGCTACAGATCGATCGTTTTTATCATTGTCCAGGATCATAAGTAAGTGGATGGTTTTTGCCAAGCCGAATAATAAAACATGCAGAAAAATTACTTGTCATCCAGACATTATTGTTATGTTTTTACTTTGATATAACTATTAAGGTTTGCGTATTAGTAGGTATGTCCAAATAATCGTATAGGTGATAGTTGCTACTTACCACATACTTTTAGGTGAGCTGTTGGATTGTTGTAATGCCCTTAATGTTTTAAAACACCTTTCGGTTATTCATTAAATAGCTTAAAATAAAATTTATAATTTCTTGTTTTATTGATTCCTAGACTTACCATAGACTATACAATAGAAGAACAATATAGGGAAAAACGAAAAGGAAATCGGTCCAGTTGAAAAACACATAAAGCAAAGTTTGTTTTCCTATGAAACGGATTTGCCTCGATGCCAATAATTTAGACGAAACATTATTCATCCATTCCGAAGGCCGTTAGTGTTATCGGCAACCGTTTTCTACGCCATTGATTTCAAAAAATAACAATGATATCTTAACTACGTTACATATGGGTATCTCCCCTAGCATATAAAAAACAGAGTGCTGCGCGGGAATGGGTGTACAAAAAATAATTCGGTCGAAAAAGCAACGAGGCGTCGTAGGTGGCTCGCTTCAGCACGTCTAAACACGCCCATGCACTCCTTATCATGACAGTGGAAAGGCACTTTTTCATTTTTCCTTTGTTCCCCGACGCTCAGATTTTTTGCTAGTGTGCGCGGCTGTCTCTAAGGGCGCCCGGCATAGTGGAAAAGTCACGTGATTTAGAGACGACAAAAATGTTATTTTTGTTACGAACCGTGTGTGAACGTTACTTGTGGGTTTGCGTGACATATTTTCCTAGTGTCGAGGATGACAAATGGGCAGATAAATCATAGCGAATGCGAGCTTTTCTTTTAAAAGTTTTATTTCTATTCATGTAAGTTTTTCTGTTGCGACTGACGGGCTCGTTTAATTCCCCTGATTTTGTTTGATGCGTTTCGAGTGATTTTGGGTAAACATACAACTTTGTTTCAAACTAAAGTATCTCTATCTCATATTTTTGAAGAAGCAAATAGACTTGTGAAGCCAAATTTAATATTTCAGAATTGGTATGACTGCCTGGGACCAGAATAAAAGATTTATCGACCTTTTTGCAATTTGAACAGACGCCTTCGCTTCGTTTTGCAAAGGTCAAGGACCAAATGCGATTCCCTAACTTGCAAGTACATCGGATTCGTCGCCGGCGGAAATTAGAATTTTTACCGAACGTTTTGTCGTTGCCTTTTTATATTCTTACTACAAATTAGCTTTTCATGAATTTACAAAATAGGTCTATATTTTTAACTGCTTTCGTACTAACTTTGCGTCTATAATTAGCAAAAAGTTTGGTAAACATTGTGGATATAAAAATATATTGCTTTGATATGTTCTCAGTTTTGGCAGATATTTTGTTTAATGTCAAACACAAAGTTGATTTTCAACAATTAAAAACCCAAATTAAAAACCAAAATGTATAGAAATGCATATCAACGTGGTATGTTAACTGTATTTTTTAGCGTCGGCTCTAAACCTTTAAACATTTGGGAAACCACACCCAAGATGGGTATATAACTAGGTTTCTTGACCAAGACATCAAGTCCATGGTTTTAGAAATAGGTGGAACTAATGTAAGTACAACATACATGACGTGCCCGAAAGGCAATACCGTGTTGGGTATAACATGCCCTTTTTGGTTATGATAGTTAAGAATCTAAAAAATACTTTACGTTCGAAGTGACAATTCTCGATGAAACAGGAACCCGACGAAGATTTCGAGTATCAAATTTCCAGAGCAGCACACAGATTCTACTCTTTGCACTGTAATGCCTATAGGTCTATCCGAAGGTTGGAACCAAATTCAGTTCAATTTAGCGGAATTCACTAGACGTGCATACAAAAAACAATTTGTCGAAGTGCAAAAGCTAAAAATCAATGCAAACATTCGTCTGCGAAGAATATATTTTACAGAGAGATTGATTCCAGAGGATCAGTTACCACCGGAGTATAAATTATTTTTCCCTTTAGCAAGCAAAGGAGGCAAAGGCAAAAAGCAATAGAACCTGAGTCAAACACAAGGAAAATATAGAAAATGCCGTCACACAAGCTTCACCTCCTACTGGTGAGAAAACCGATGTAATGAAACCTGAAGAGATACAAAGTAGTAAAACTGAGATTTTAAGGTCTGGTTCGAAAGCTTCTGTACATTCAGCAAAGAGGGCGCCATCAAAACAAGTGTCGAAGATTAAAATGGACGAAATTCCAGAGGGAGATGTACCTCCTGGTAAAACGCACCTCAGTGGTAAGTATAAAGCTATGGCAGAAGGCAAATCTGGAAGTGCATCAGAAACATTTGCAGAGCCAGTTCAGCTGGTGCCACCAGAACAAACAGAACCACCAATTGAGGAAACATTAGCAGAGGAAGTGATCCCAGCTGACGCAGTACATCCTACTACTGAAGATGAAATTATTGCGCCTGAAACTAAACCTGAGCTTGAACCAGCCCCAGCCGAGTAGAACTTAAAGTGTAAACTATGTAAACCTTTATTTGCTGACTAAGATATCTTACCAGTTATCGAGTATTTATGTATATGAACAATTATGAAGAGTGTTATATGAATAGAAAAAAATATTTATTCTTAGTTTTACTTATTCTTATGTGATTGTTGCTATATTAAAATATTTTTGTGTATGACCATGTTAATTATTTTCTTAATAATGTGAGAATGTTTATGGCCCATGTACTAGAAAGTAACTTGTTTTATGTTACAATGGCGTCGTGTAAGGCTTAATGGCATCGTGCAAGTCTTAATTGTGGACATCAGGATATTAAAAAAAATATTCATTTAAATTATTTTCTATAAAAAGTAGCAAATTCCCATGTTCAATGAAAGTTTAATTAATTATTATACCTAGACAATGGACGAATAAAAAATACGGAGGGACTGTCATTAAAACAAAAAATTTAAGATAAAATGTGTTCACAAAATAATAGCTGCTGTCTATGATGTCATTTTGACAAATTTTACTGATTTCATTATTTTGAACTAAAAATATGTAATCGAATTGTTATTTTACCTATGGTACGCAATGATATTCTGTAAATATAAAGTTAGATACACCATCCCAAAAAACTAACCGCAAAAGAGAATATAGATAGATGTAGGCTCTTTGTTTAGGTAAATGTACGCTCATTCGAAATATGTGTATGTGTGCTGTCGGTGTATTCGGAACACTTTTTTCGATTGTTTTGTGAGCATATCACGAATCTATACTTTTTACGTCATTGATGGTACGTAATTTCTGGATTATTTTATTTTAGTTTACTGCGGTTTTTGCTCTTTTTTATTTTTATATATATTTTCCTAACGTAATCTATGGTTCCGTTGCCAGATGCGCGCTCTGAAACAGTAACCCTAGGGTGTAGGATTTACTCATCAATGAGATGCGCATCAAATATCTTAATATTACTATATACTCTTTCTTAAAAGGCCGGCAACGCATCTTGTAGTACTTTGGTGTTGCAAATGTCATGGGCGGCAGTATTCACTTTCCATCAGGTGATCTGTCTGCTCGTTTGCCCCTATACTATAAAAAAAAAAAATTAGTTGTTTTAATTTAAAAAACGGACCGGATTTTGTCACACTTTTGTTGTGACAAAATCCGGTCAGTTTTTAAGTAGTACGTCACGACATCGACATATATTTATAAAAAGGATGGTTCTACTCGTAATATGTGTAACTTTCAATGATTAAAATATTTTCGCAAATTTTTTATACGTACTGGCACAATGTATTTGAGTAAAATCGTTATGAAAAACAAAACTGACAAATATAAAAGTCATTTGAGTGACGTTCTTCAAACTGTAAATAAAAAAACACTTTTGTATATTGTGCCTCGAAAATATAATCAGGATGTTTAAAAACACATATCAAAATGGATTATTATCGATATTTTACAGCTGTGGGTCTAATCCTCTAGCTATTTGGGATATGGAAGTTAGAAATGGCCATATAAAGCGACTAACAGATACTGAAGTTAATTCAATAGTACTTGAAATCGTTAGCACAAACGTGGCCACGACTTATATAAGCTGTCCTAAGAATAATCAAGTACTTGGAATCAAGCTGCCTTTTTTAGTCATGATTGTAAAAAATCTTAAAAGATACTTTTCATTCGAAATAACAATACTCGATGACAAGAACATGCGTAGAAGATTTAGGATATCGAACTTTCAATCTACCACAAAAATCAAACCGTTTTGTACCAGTATGCCAATAGGCCTTTCGGGTGGCTGGAATCAGATACAATTTAACCTATCCGATTTTACGCGGCGCGCATATGGGACACAGTTCATTGAAACACTCCGTGTTCAAGTACACGCAAACACACGAATAAGGCGGATATATTTTAGTGAGCGTTTGTATACAGAAGAAGAACTGCCTCAAGAGTATAAGTTGTATCTACCACTGGAGCGTAAGAAAAAAGGTAAAGGAAAGGATGACAAAAAGGGTACTACCGCAGTTCCTGCTACTCCCCCTGTAGTACCCGCACCACCACATTTTGCCCCAGAGTCTCCCAAAGAAGAAATCGTAAGGAAACCAAGCCCTGGAACTGTAACTCCGGCAAGCACAGAAGTTGGGGAAGATAAAATAGCAGAAGTAGCAGAAGAGAAACCATCAGAACTGGTTCAAGAACCTGATGTTCCGATAGAAGAGACATCTATTCCAGCTGAGATAGTACTAGACGATGCATTGGAACCCTCAGTACTAGAATCATTAGAACCACTAGAACCTGCAACTAATGTTGATACTGAAGCTGAAATTTATTCAACAGCAGAGGCTCCCGCGGAACAATAACAGCAATTGTCATTTGGAATTGTATTTATGTTTTATTACTTACTTATTTTGTAGTCGTATTAGAAATATTGATGTTATATACGTCCTTTTTATTAGTAACTTTCTAGAGTTACATGTATAGTGAGTATTAAATTATCTTGATTATTTCAATTATAAAACGATTTGAAGTCTCTAAAAAACACATTGCTTACTTAGGTTTGAAAGGGACATGGATAATGATTTGCAAAATCAATATTTGGGTAAATGGGTTGACTCTGTAGGCAAATGGGAAACCTTTTACAAGATAATTCATGTATATATGTACTGACATTCACACAGTGCCATCTAGCCCCAAACTAAGCATTAGCCTGTAATATGGATACTAAACAACGGATAAAATACTTATATAGATTTATTTGTAAATACATTCATATCATACATAGAAACCACCCAGACTATTACAACCATACATGTTCATGCACACAAATGTTTGTATTGCCCGAGGATCGAACCAGGTACCATTGGCGTAATAGCCGACGTCTCAACCATGTGTAGTATCCTATAAGTGGTGCCACAATTCTGTTATACACATGCTGTGTTGTTGGTTCAACCTCCAAACCGCGTACAACTACGTAGAGCGTAACGTTAATTTGTGCAAACAAAAAACGGGGCCATTTGCCAAACCGAAGTGGCTGCGTGGCCATTCAATATGCAAAAGCGGCTCATAAAATTGTACCATCGGCGGCGGTGGCCGTCTCTTTTAATAGTTTATGCTTTGGTCTATGGCGCGAAATTCCGCCCATTATTTAGGGTCTGTGCCGTCAAGCGGACTGTACATCGGATTTATAGCGCCGGTTTACGCTGCCGGTCGCTTATTCCGCTACGTATTATATTGGATTTTGAAATCTCATCAAAATTAACGCGGGGACTTGGACTAAATCATGTACGAGACAGCTTAACATGGACTCTCGTATAATGGTTCGTTAATATTTCAATTAATGATCTGTTGTACATCCCGAGTAATGACCTATTTTTAACAGTATTTTCTGTAGCGGATTTTCATAGAGTCATTCAAAAAGTACAGCCAAGTATTTTAATGATAAAGACCTTTGTGCTAACAAACAACTATTGTGTGTTATTTGTTTGTCAGAGATTAACATATTTACCCCATATTTGTAATTCCACCTGATGCTTCAATATCTGCAATACTATTCTTGTATGTTGCTTACCTGGAACAAAAATAAATGATTTTGAACACCTTTGTATTTACTCGAGATCAAGGAAGAGTATTAAGGCCCATGAAGATAATCCAACTCTATATTTTCATTTATTAGAATCTTATGATAAAGAGAACGTATAAAGGCTTTCAGGGTAAAAAAGTTTTTCTTTTTGTAATAAACAGACTACAAGTACGTGTTTGGTTGAATTTAGAAAATACAACTAATAGTTAGTAATAGTAGAGCGTCGGTGGCTCAGTGGTGTGGACTGTCGCCTTCCTACCGGGAGGGCTGAGGTTCAAGTCCCGACACGTATCAATGTATTTTCGAATTTTTGAAAAATAATAATGTACGTTATCCGACGTCTTTACGGTGAAGGAAACATCGTGAGGAAACCTTCATGCACGCCTGCGAAAAGATTCGAAGGTTGTGTGTGAAGTCATCAATCCGCCTGGGCGGTGGACGACTAAGGCCTAATCACCCTATATGGGTAGGCTCGTGCCCCTCGGTGGGGACGTTTAATGAGCTGATGATGAACTAATAGTTCGTGATACTTTAATATATTTTTATTATTTTCTTCTTACAATTTCTTGCATTCATCTTACGTAATTAATAAATATCTAAATAAATGACAATAAAATAAAAAAGAAATACGCAGAATGCACATAAAACTGCATGTAGCTACATGAATACCGAGTTCAAACAATTTCCTGTAATGCTTTAATTATCCATCAGCTCATCAAACGTCCCACGAGGGGCACGAGCCTACCCGTATAGGGTGATTAGGCCTTAGTCGTCCACGCGGGCCCAGTGCGGATTGGACGACTTCACACACAACCTTCGAATATCTTCGCGGCGTGCATGAAGGTTTCCTCACGATGTTTTCTTCACCGTAAGAGCGTCGGATAACGTACATATATTTTTCAAGAAATTCGAAATACATTGGTACGTGTCGGGATTTGAACTCAGCCCTCCCGTAGGAAGGCGACAGTCCACACCACTGAGCCACCGACGCTCCTTAATTCTTTATTCTTTATTCGCCTATAACATATTGACAAATTTATTAGATCTGTTTTATATTTAAAAATAAGTCTGCTTTCAAGTTTTCAATAAATGTATTCAGTAAAAAGCTTTGAATGCACTTGTGTACTGAATATTATTATAAAAGAGGGGTATACTTACGTGTTTTTTTTACAATCTCGATACTGGTAGTGTATAATAACTATTAGTTTCAAGTTAGTTTACAGATTCGCGTGTGAACTACCGTTTCCACTTATTCAGTAGAATACTTAGTTACCAAGTTTAGCAATATTATATCGAAAACGGTACACGTGATCCACTACAGTATTCGCTATACATAACTAAACTGGTAAGTTGGCCTGGTATAGCTTGCGATAAATCAAGTAGCTGCAAAACAGTTTCCTCTGTGGTCCAAACGTAAGCGGCGTGATCAGCCATAATTTAGTTTTTGAATATATTATTCTGATAAATACTCAGCACTACAATGTGTATTTTATGGAATGGTCTTAAATTAATAGCAATCTTGTCTTATTAGAAATAGATACAGTATGCTAAATTGCTTATTGTGACTACGTTAACAAAAATATTACAAAACTTATGTAGGTAAGGAATTCATGATGTGAATAAGGTCATTATAATCCGCACTCGAAAATAATAATAAGATGTGTTGATTGTGCAATAACTATAAATCAAGTTTATCTTAATCTATAAATTAAAAAACTATATAAACTTAAACGTGACATATTGATACATGTGGAATAAATAGAACCAAAACACCATCTCAATATTGTACATTTTATTGAACTGACGTGGGTTGTGGTAAAATAGATTTTATGTAAAATACTTAATACATCTGTGTTATATATCCTCCCTCTTTCACTGCTGGATATAGTCCATCCTTTTTGCACCAGATACCCCGGTCCTCCGCTTTCTTTATCCATCCTCCACCAGCAACTTTTTGCTAGTAGTCAGGCCATCGGGCCGGAGGGGCGTTCTACACTGTGCTTACCAAAATTTGTTTGCCCCAGCGGCCATCGGTTCTGCGACAAAGGGGACCAGCCCACTGCTACTTCAACTTTCATATTTTTTCTGCTATTTGAACTAGAACGAGGATTCTGGTGGAGGCTGGATGAGAAAAGCGGAGAACCGGGATGTCTGGCGCAAAATGGGGGAGACCTATATCCAGCAGTGGACTGCGATAGGTTTAATAGTAGTATTCTAAAATTACGAAGTTGTTTATAATGAACGTAACAATAATACCATACTACGTGTTTAACGTGAGTTGAATGTAAGCCAGATTTAAAAGCCATTTTACACCATTTCAAGTTTACAGACGCGCATCCAAGGATGTTTTAACTGTGCGAGTTGCCATTTTCGATATAAATTTAATGCCTCTTGGTCGATCGCGCGATGTCACTCGGGGGATTTAAGACACGTGTTGGCACATTATCCTGACCTAGTTTATCTTCGGGCTTTTGTCCATGAAATCTGTAATGACTCCCCGGTTATCTGGTGCAGCTGCAGTGGGCCAATACCGATTGTATATCTTACGTAGGCCGGTTGGCTTAGGGACATAAATGATGGCTACACAACTTGGGCTAATACTAGTTTTAGTTTAGTGTTACTAGAAGTTATTGTTATATCGAAAGAGGGTTATGTTTATCGAATCGATGATAGTTCTATTAGCTTTTAACGCATGGATGTATGGATACAGTGTTTAGAAAATATGGGGCAATACAATATTAATGCAAAAGGCAAAGGAGTTACGTTTTTAGTATATATTCTGTTTTAGAGGCTAATAGCTGAGTCTGTCAGCCAAATTACTCTTTCTCTAACTGTTCCCAATAAATTACAATTTTAATTACGTATAAGGTTAGTTCTAAACTATTTATTTACATCACTGCAACTTATTTTAGGCCTAGCACTTAACTACATACTTTCTTTATTTTGTCTGAAACTGTGAAACATACTCATTTAAAAACGGAAGCCATTAACAATTGCACTATATCAGATTTACATAAGTTGTTCACTGTTTTAAGATCAGTTTATGTATTCGAATTTTAACTAAAAAGACACATATTAATATCTTTCTTACAAGTTGCAATGACTCGAAGAATAAAGCTGACAACTAAGATAATTTTTATCGTGTAGGAACATAAAGCGATTACGTAGATAGATTTATCTTGGTAATATACTTTAGTGTTATGCAATGAACGAAATGATTAATTTGCTAATAGTCAATGTTATGCATGTCCAGGTCGAATGTATTGATGTAATACCATTGATGTGAAAAGTATAGATTCGTGATATGCTCACAAAACAATCGAAAAAACTGTTCCGAATGCAGTGACAGCACACACACATATTTCGAATGAGCGTACATTTACCTAAACAAAAGCGTACGAACTGTATTCTCTTCGACGGTCCATTTTTGAGGCACGGATGGCGTATCTATATACAGAATATCATTGTGTGATACCAATATTCTGTATATTTTGAGAAATTGATTTCAGTAATAATTGTGCTGTCAAGTATAAATTATGCGTTCATCACTTTCAATTAGTTTATGACTTGGACCACATCTTACTGAACCGGAGCTAAGCGAACAGTCCGCTGCGTTGGCTTCCCTTATATTAAAGCATTAATTTACTGCTGCATTATTAAGCAGCGCAAAAATTGGTCATAAATAAGAATTTGTGATGTGACACGACGTTAGCAGTTTCGTATTTAATTTATTTTATGGTGTCCTTATTCATAACTATTCGGCCTTAGAAATATATTATTTACGACACAAGGAAAATTATTGTTATTTTTGAAGCATTTGGACTTTATTAACTGAATACCGGTGGGCATTTGAAGATCGCCATCAGTATCTACTAGAGTTAAATATATGTAAATTTTATTTTAAAATGGTGTGAACGTCTGTGATTTGTGTTTTGGGAGAACCCAATGTGATAATCACAGACCCACATTAGAGAAAAGATAACGATGAAAATACTTATCACTCGTATGCTCATTGAGCACAGTTGAATTTTTCGGAAATGAAGATTTATACAAAGATACAGAGTTGAATTAAGTTACTTTTAATCTACATTCTCCAACTGAAACGGTGCAGTGAAACGTCAAATAAAGGCGATTTAATATCTAAACGCTGAACAGTTATTTATAAAGTTACTTCTAAATCACTGATCTCTAATTTTACTACCAGGCTTATAAATAAATCCTTTAACCTAAGACAAAAGGTCTCTTGTCATAATAGATTTGATTTTATAAATCAATGTACTTTTGTTTCACCCATCACAAATTTCAGATACAGCACTGACAAAGGAACTAATCATGGAATCGAATAACCAGTTGACCACAAAGCTATGCTAAAACAATTACACACAAAGACACTAGCCCCTAGTCATCTCACGGCGCCTAATTTTTGAAATCGTAAAATTACTACAAAGGGAGTATAATCCATCCGAAGTACGGTCCGAGACGGACGTGATCCGAGTCCAGAATAAATGTACTGTCTTCAGAAATGACAGTGACAGTAATTTCGGAACTCGAAATGATGACGATTTTTAGTGATGTGGTGATAGTTTTGCTAAAAAAAAAAGAAATGTAAAATGTCTTGTTTGTCATTTATATAACCAGCAACAACGTGCTTAACAATAATTATAAAATATTTACTAAAAATGGTATAATTATCGCTACATTAATTTAGTTTATGAACTCACTAACATTATGAAAATTATTTATCGGAAGCCAATATTGTTATTTAAAAAAAAGTTTAATATTTGAAGGCTATTTGGAACCTTATTATATGTTTTTACACACATGTCAAAGATTTTATCATATACGTATCGTATAAAGTAATTCTATGTACTAATCTATATGGATTTCTTTTATTGTGAGGGTTAATATCACCCGCCCTATTAAAAAGCTTAAGATTATCTTACAAATTTGCAGCTCTCAAAAATATAAAGGCATGAAAATGAAAATAATTTCAGATCCATAAATAAAGGTCTGAATGATTCCAAAAATTCGCATACCATAAATGCTAGTACGCATTTCTTTTGTGGCACAAAAACTGTATGTACATTGTCACTATTCCTCCAGAAAACCACTCCATAAGCAATTAAGCACCTAATTTTATAGCAAAAAAATCAGCATTACGATCGGAAAGTGACTTTTTAGAAACTCATCGCTCATTTCACCTACAAAATAAACAACGTACTTATCTTTACGGTACATAAACCGGGTCATTCCAGCCGGGCCGGCGGCCGGTCATATTTTAAAAGGCTTGAAACGCCATCGCTGCTACCCACAGATAACACTGCCTATCGGTTATTTACTGACCGCAAACACAACTTCGCCAACACTTTTGTACCTTTTAAGTTTCAGATTAGATCCGTAGCGTACAGAAATTCAGCGTTATTTTCACAAAATTTTACAAAGTTAGTAGGAAATATTTAGACACATACACTAGGGGTTATTGTCGGATAAGACTGATTATGGTACTTACGATTTGTGTTCTTCGTCACAATTGTAAAAGTAAAAGAGCTAGCTGAAAATTTAATAAACATTGTGCATAGTATACACATCCAACATTTATTTGTGTTACATGTGTGTTCATGTAACACAAAGAAATGTTCAACCCGAAACTTCGATATAGAAACGTATTTTCAATCACTCCATTCATAGAATATACTAAATTATTTCTCTATTTAAGTTACCGGCATCTAAATAGTATTGAAGCTTGAACAAAGTTATACAAACTGGAAATTAAAAATATATTTCTCTCCTGTCACTGTTGTATTAACAGTGTGGACAACTAAACGAATTATGGTGTTCTATCTCACTCGTTTGTCATTGTGCAGAGGGAGAAGCAACGTAGATATCACCGAAGAAATAAACGTTATTCTTAATATAATGGATAACTTCAATTAAGTAGAATGTGGTCTGTGTTTTGTCAAGACATTTTCGCAAGTCGCCTTTGTATTTTGACGACGGTGTTTTGTTTTGAGTTACTTAACTTTTGTCTTGCATCTTTCATGTTGACCTATATTCGGTAAAATAAAATCTTGAAATATAAATTTCATCATCATCAGCTCATTAAACGTCCCCACCGAGGGGCACGAGCCTACCCGTATAGGGTGATTAGGCCTTAGTCGTCCACGCGGGCCCAGTGCGGATTGGACGTCTTCACGCACAACCTTTGAATTTCTTCGCAGGCGTGCATGAAGGTTTCCTCACGATGTTTTCCTTCACCGTAAGAGCGTCGGATAACGTACATATATTTTCGAAAATTCGAAAACACATTGGTACGTGGCGGGATTTGAACCTCGGCCCTCCCGGTAGGAAGGCGACAGTCCACACCATTGAGTCATCGACGATAAATTTAATTTCAATAAAATTAACATCTAAGTACGTGTGATTTATTTTTGGCAACTGGGACGGAAACCTTAAGTTGCTACAACATTAATATTGATGTTTTTTCTGTCTTATCTATCGTCGTAAACTTGACTGTAATAGTATACATTATATTATCTGTACTAACGATGACCTTTACGTTGTCAATAGTAATAACTCACTTAATCGAGAGGGTTCAGAAATGAGGAACCTTATTCGAAACGCAGTGTGTGCATCCTTGCTTAAATATTTAATTGATTCCTAGATGCCATTGTCACAGAGAATCTATGGATATTTATTTTTGAAATTAATTTGTGTATAACTAACTTTAAATTACAATAAATTAATACTAATAGGTTTTATTCAGCAATTTCTTTAGTTTGAGAAAGTTGTATAGTTGACAATTCTGCAGGATATTAATTATTAGTTAACCAGACATAACGCAATTTTGAACTTTTTAAGTCTTCCAACTGATATAATTACTTGTTAGTTAATGATAATGAGATGACATAATTATTTGATAATAATTCTTGTGAACTTCTTTTCAAAAGTAAGTATTCATAGAAGGTTAAATTTATTTTTTGTGCTTATATTTTCTTAGATTAATCTTTAGAATAGATTGCCAGACTAGAAGCATTTATAGTAGTTATTGGTTATTCGAATCAGAAGTATGTCTTTTATAATACCATAATTACTTTGCTAATGGAGTTTCTATATCGTACAATAATATTACTCTAGTTTTCAGAAGAACTCGCCCATCTTTTCATGATAAGGTATTCTTATAATAGTAAGACTAGTCCCAGACCTTTGTATTTACATTTTATATTTACTATTTGCTACATTATTTTGCCCAATAATGTTAATTTTGATAAGTTACCATTTTCAAGAACCAATTGATGAAAAGAGTAACTAAACTTTGCCCGATTCTTCTCGGTAAATAACAACCCTCCGTGCCAGAGGTAGATTCATTAAGATTTTAGATGTATCTTTTAAAAAAAAATTCAAGTACTTTTGAGTTTGTGTTTGATAAAAATGATCTACATGTATATTTTCGCTTTTGTACCTAATCTAAAGGTACAAATAAGTACAAGTAAAGTATTAATAGATCGTCAGTAACTCTCGTTGAAACTGACACCTTAAAATATGATAAAAAAAGTCAACTGAGTAATTATAATATTAAAAATAGCGATGGAAGTACACGTTATTCAACGGACAAACGCGTTTCTAGCCAATTTTTCCCTTTATTTGCTTTCCTAAAACAATGCGGGGACTCCTCCACTATAGAGCGCTTTTAGCCTTTCTGGCCCTAAATAGAGGTTTTTATGGCAGAATTTCCTGAACACATCTAAGATAAGTTACGCGACATTTCTTTAGTTCTTCGCTGTTTTATCTTTTATTCAAAAAATATAAATAGTACAATATTATATGACAAGTGAGAATGTTCTCGACGTAGATGAAGAACTTAATGGCTGATTATAGGATGGGTGATCGAAAAATATCATAGTCATCATCATCGGCCCTTTAAAAGTCCTCACTGAGGGGCATGCGCCTACCTATACCAGAGTGTTTAGATCTTAGTCGTCCTCGCGGGTTCAGTACGGAAAATTTCGTGAACCGGCGCCTGTGTAGGAACACCACACCATTGATCCACCGACGCTCTTAAATCGATACAATGCAACACGTCAAACCTTAATTTAATATTACAACTAAAAAAACCTTATGAAACCGTTAAATGTCACAAACATTCGTAACACTAAACTCACAAGCAAAATTTAACAAAGATACCACAAATTTTAGGTCCTTCGTGCCGGATAGTTTTGCACCCGACACGATATATGTGCATACGAGCGACCGAACGCCGCATTTCCAAAATAAATAATAAATTCACGTATTTTCAAGCTGTATATCCATAGTAAATTCGAAAGCGCATGTTTGCTTTGAATGTTGTCCGTCAATCACATATATAAATATGAATTAACAGACATCGTTGTGTCATTTTATTGTCTTTCCTAAAAAAGGTGAATATCTGTACATATATTTTTTAGATTATTAGGTAGAAAGATGAACACTGGTGTGCGGTAGCATTTTTTTGACAATCCTCTAAAAACGTGTATGGGTATGTTTAAGGTTAATGCAAAATCTACTCGTATGAACTGCAAGGTGCAAATTTTAATTACAGTATTAAAATATAAACCATAAAGAAACCATCATTAAAATATTAAATATGAAGCAAGCAATGCCGGGCAAAAGCCAGTGCCTTCATATTTACAAGTAGTCACTATCATGCAAAACACCATGCGTTATATTAAAAAGGTACACAGGGCACGACGAGGGGCGTTCTGAATATTCATGGCGTGTTGGAGATTGTATCGCTGAATAAGCGCCTGTATACTAATACCCCATAAAGAACTGGATAGTGACTTTGTAATAAAAAAAATATCTTATTTTTTCAAAATATATTATATTTTGAAAAGTCCTGAAATCGGGCTGTGTACACCGTCTCTGGGCTACAGTACTGACCAGTAAACTGTTTTTTTAAAATGTGTTTCATGTAAAGACTGTATCCTGTTTGTAATACAAAAATAATTGTAATAGAAAATTAAATAATAATGATTTATGTACTCCAATTGTAATTGGGTTCAAAACATAAGGTTTATTTCCCATGTCGATTGAAGTTTTTATTATTGTTGCAGTTCAACTCGGACTTTTGATTATTTACTGAATTGAACTTTTTGGTACGGCTTCCGTTCTCAATGATTAATTAAAAAAAGAGTTCTAGATGATTCCACAGTGATTATCATGATAGTGTCTACAGTTTATATTTATTACATCTTCTCTTACTCTGAGATTTTATTGTTATTCAATCTTTGATATTGCTGTCCAGCAAGAACGCTGTTAAAGACACCCGATTCCTATTCCTCTTAAGGTGAATTTTCCCCTGTCAACACGAATCGAAGAGGTCAAGGAGTAGAGCTTTTCTAACATACGTCCATGAAAATTTTATGGCTGTAGCAGTGAGACCCTCATTTAATTTTGCCCCTGGTCATGGTATTGTATAATAATAATATCTGTACTGCCTCTTTCTAGAGTTATATATTGCCAGACCACAGGATCTTAGAAAACACTCCACATAACGCTTACAAGACTTGGTCTATGTTTAGACAACTTATTACTAATTATCACTATCGATACCACTTTTGTCTTTCTGGAATATTGGTTCAACGAATTGTTTAACCAGCCTAGTTGATAGTTTGTGACTTAGTAGTCCTACTATTTGGTTATCAGGTGGGGAAAATTTCAGACCCACTTTTAACTTGAACTTGCAAAACTAGCAGATAAAAGCATGTGTCTGTGATTGTGTAGGAGGAAGTAAGCTTAAAAATGCTAAGTAAAGTCCGCGTCATTAAAACGTTAAAGTAAATTACTCACATGTCATCATTAAACAAAATAAAGCCCACGCCATGCATAATTCGATCAAACGTCAACGGGTTATT
This sequence comes from Leucinodes orbonalis, assembly GCA_019425675.1. Lineage (NCBI taxonomy): Eukaryota > Metazoa > Arthropoda > Insecta > Lepidoptera > Crambidae > Leucinodes > Leucinodes orbonalis. The sequence goes on from PQWD01013002.1 coordinate 28,904, forward strand.
AACCCGATTCACAGATGGCCGCCGGCCCGCTGGCCAAAACGATTCAATCGCGAAATTAAACTGTCAACTGGCATCATTGTTTGCTTGGACGTTATTTACTAAGTGCCAAATGTGCACTTACCACTGGCTACCTTGATATGTGACGTGTTGCTTCACGCTCCGAGAATATTCGTGAAATTGGGTTCTCCATCCCGGCGCGGTGGATTGACAAAACATAATGGTTAAGCAAACATTTGATGGTTTTAGTTTAGCTTTGTTTGAATACATAAACAGCACAAATAAATGTAAACCAGTTTATAATACATTTGCATCGCAGTGTATTAATCAACTCGTGAAAAAATATTTTGATTCGGCATAATCTTGGTCGGTCAGTTCCTCAAATAAATTTTACATATTGAAAGCTGTAAAATGTTCATATTTTGTTCTTATCAAATTAATTATCGATTCAGTCAAGAACGGCCCAATTGTTTTTTGTTTAACCGTACCATCACAATCTTTACCCAAACTGGGGGCTTATTAGTAACAAATCAAAATGCATGGCACACACCGGGCTGGGCACAGAGTTATTACAGCCAGTTGCGTGGCCGATAACATTAGTACGGCTAGTTCCCGTAAAAACACGCATAAATCACCCCAAAACCCGAACTAATTACGGTTTAATTTGGAGTAGAAGTGGCAGCGAACAAATTCACAGTTCACTGGCTGTAAGTTTTGATGGCGCCTGAATGGGTCCGTTTAATTGAGATGATAATAACCGTTTTATTTATCGGAACTTGCGGAATATTAGAATACAATTTGCGCTGTCTGTACATTTTCCAGGGGGTACCGTAATGACCCATGCTCTTCTCTCAGGGGTACCATTAGAAACGCCTTTCACAACACATTCAATAAAGAATGGATAGCAGCTCTTTCTCAATTTATTCTTGTACAAATCGTTGTCCTTGTAAAGGATTTAATCTTTAATGTTTAGTATATGTTAACGTCCTACGTCTAACTATTTATCATCATTAACTTAAATATCCATTGCTGATCACAGGCAGTTAACGTTCATCATTGTGTTGTCTTAACGCTCTTTGTCTTACACCGCAGTCATCATTCGTAAACATTTCTCTCCTATCAGTCAGTTATCAGTTTTCCACACTATGTTTCTATCTAAGACTGGTAACTTCTTTATCATAAAACCATCGGAAATGTTTGTTAACTCTGATAAATGCATCCGAGCTAAAGCCAGGAGAAGTTATACGATCTGTCAGTCATACAGCAAAAGTTGTGTTGCGGCATTATAATTGAAAAAGTTAACACTTTATACCAACATAACGATCAGAAAGGCGAATTATTAAACCAATTAAAACTTAGCAACATTAACTGAATCAACGCTCAACAAATTCCCTTTTGAAGTTTGCGATTCGGCGTTGATATTGATATCGCAACCTCTGACATATTCAGCTCATAAACAATTTTCTTTATTAACAACTGTATGAGTTTTAACGGATCAGTTATAAGTACATGATATAAAAAAACACTTCTTTAATCTAATGTGGGCTCCTCAGACTATAATAAAAATGTAAATTTTGTTATCTTTTATTATAATATTGATGGGTTTTTACTTAGCTTATTGTAAAAGATACAGCAATCCATGATATATGCAGTGCAGGGGGGTAACAACAATCTCTTAAAACAGTATTGTTAAAATGATACGTCAGCATTTTTGTAACAGAAAAGACGAAGTAAAATTATTGTAACACTGTTTTAAGAGATGGCAGTAACCCCCCAGGATGCACCAAATTTCATTACTATGTATAATTATTGGTTTCCTTCAATCAGCAATAATAAAATAAATATCCACTGACATTCACACAACGCCATTCAGTCCCACTAAGAATTAGCCTGTCATATGAATATTAAACAACGGATAAACATACTCATTTTTTAAAAAAATATTTACTTGATATTTTACGTGAAAACCACCTACACTAATACAAGCAGACATGTTCATGCTCTCAAATGTTTGTACTATAGTTGAAGATAGTTATTATATATTCCATCAACGCTGCATCCATTATCTTGACAAAGGATGTTAGGTCAAATAACCAATAATTTCACAAGATACAGTATCCTAGCCCCAAAACAGAAGTGCATAACAGTAGAATTTCATGGGACGATATCTGACACTGCGACGGATAGGTACATGAATGTTTCAGTAACGAGCGTATCTCGGTAGCTTGTAGATTAATTATTTAGTGATTAACTACATACTATATGGATCGAATTGTTAATTCCCAAATTATTTGCAGTCAAAGAACATAATGTGCTTACTTAATAAGCGAATGTATTTTGATACACAGCTAATTACAGCAGTAATGTGCTGTTTGGATAGGTTGGAAACCTGATTATAGGTACCAATAATAGTCACCTATAAATAAATAGACAAGGTCTTCGCCCTCTCTTCTTATCTACGCTTTGTTCAGAAACGAGCACAAGACATTAGCTCTATTTCAAAATGGTCGCGGCCCATTTCAGTTGTCATTTGGCGCCAGTGCCTCGCCTTTCAGCGCTCCCTTAAGTACCAACGCGAACCCTGAACTCCGATTCAGGGCACGGAAATTTCGCTTTCATTCTGCTTTAAAAATACACAAGTAGGTATATCCGTAACCCTTTTATGAATTTTTAATACATTCCGTTTGTGAATACACTCAGATCGAGTCGCGAGCATGGCTTAGATTACATGTATTATTGCAGTAGTCTACGCCGGAAAGGGATAAAAAATTCATTACAACGCGCCTCCTCGCCGCTTGAATATGAAACTTATTACGTGCGGGAGTGAGTGGGAAATCGCTAACTAGTAACATCCAACTCATTTTCCGCCGACATTGAATATTCTGCCATGTTTGAAGGAAAAACAAAGTGTTAAATTGCTTGGGGAGTCGCCTTTGAGGTGCTGGTCGGTGAGCCGGAGTTTGAATGTTGTGTGACGTGTCATAAGGTTGTTTTTGGTTTGTATACAAGTGCCCGGAGAGTAGGGCGTCGGTTCCTGTTACAGGAGACACGTAGAGGATGTGGGTCAAGTGGCGGCAACAAAAGTGTGAGTGTTGCGATGTCGCATTGGTTCGACTGCATTTTGTTTCTAACTTTACAAGCTTTTGATTTCGGAGAGGCCTTAAGTGCCAATTTCGCGTTTCATGAGTCAATTGCGATGGGAAACTCGTGTAACTTGACAGTGGTGATAAGCTGATAACTGAAGACGTACACAACTTTAATTAGGTGTAAAGGGTAACGATTTTTTTAACTTAAAGCTTATGCCATAACCTACACAGACGAGGAAGTCAAAATAATAAGTATATATTAGCATACATTTAAGCACAGTACCTACTATCTGGCCCCAATTTTATCTAAAATTCTATGCACTCGAGGACTTATCGCGGAAAGACAATATAACATTTGGTTTTTGGGGACAGTTCTCGGGAGTCATTGCCCACCCTACATCGATATTCAGAGCTGTAAATTTGAAAACGAGTTGGAGACACTTCGCAATACTTTTAACTAATGTACCTATATTTTATATGTTACGAATTTGACAGGGCGGTCTGGACGCTCACCTGATGGTAAGTGATACGCCTGACCATTACCCGGTAATTTCAATAGCTAGAGTGGCCTCACCCTGAAACGTAGAAGTGCAAAACACTTCTGTTTCACGTGACGATATCTGGCACTGCGGTGGTACGACCCCTAGACGACTCAGTATCGAGTCTACCACCAAGTAAAACTGTAATACTTTGTTTTTATTTCACAAAATCTTGTATTATTCCATCCTGCGAAACTGTGTTCGTACTCCAGTCACAATGTCCTCTCATTTAGAGCGTGTGTGGTGTGATAATAATTTCATATTACTTGGAATTGCCCTCGGCTCGGTGTGGTCATAAACCCGTTTTATTAGATGCATTTCAGTCGAGTTAAGCTGTCGCTTGCCTAGCTTCTCGTAACCTCTATGAATGTAAGACACATTTTATGCTACTCGTAGATTCAAGGCACAAATGTCCGTTAGTTTTTATTTATTTAGTAACAACTATGGGTAATAAGAAAGTATATATCTAAATACATATAATTTTATTCATTAATAATCTATTTCTTGAAAGAAAATAGGGCACAGATTTTTTGGAAAGAAAGTATAGAAAAGACCTGTTATAAAAGTCAATTAAATTACAAGGTTATAAACATATAAATATAGACAAAAAATTATATACAGTCTAAAGCCTATCAATTGAATATTAAAAAAAATCCTTCTTTTCTGTTTGAAGATGGTTCATGATAACATAATAGTATTCATTGTTCGCAAATTTATACACAGAAATGAAATAAAAAGTGTAACAATAACATAAAGAACTTCGATTTATTTCTAACATCGTTTTGTAGACTCCTATTATTCAAGATGTCAACGTGAGAAGTGTTAAAAGATAACAGTTTTCAACAACGATAGACTGGACTTAAATATCTTTGCCGTAAAGCAACAGTTACATTCACCCTCTATAGTTTAAATTAGCTTGCAGTCCCTTGGTTCATGAAAGCCGTTTACTTTGAAATAAAGACAGCATTGCTGTGTATGGTGCGATCATAATTTCATATTATTCGCAATTGCAGTCGGCATTGCACTCGTAAACACAGTTTATTAGGCAGCGTTAGAGTTCAAACGGGAGTGTTCCAAGATTTAGGTTTGTTTTCCAACAAAGCGAAGATGCGGCTATATTTGATTTTAGAAACAATAAAACTAAAGTTAGAAACATCAAACATTTTGTGTTCAATTAATAGTGTTAAAATTTTTGGCATTAGATGATGGTTTGCATACGACTAAAGAAGAATACATAAGTGCTGCAAAGGACGAATAAGAGACAACGCAGTTAGCAGAAAACTGGCAGCAGTGCGCTTACTTTAAACCTAATCTTTAATAAGTAATGCTATCTCCAACGCGCCTGCCAAGCGGTGATATAATAGTAAAACTCATCACCATAAGTGAGGAGACCCTTAAGTCTAGTAGTGGACTGTGGAATGTCACGTTCATGACACGCTCTTTACAAAAACCTCACAACATTAAATTTATGTATCCAGTTATTTTAAGGAGTTCTTTACCGAAGATGGATTCTCATAGTAGAAAAAGTATATTTTCAATCGCGCTTGCTATGGAATACAGCCCTAAAGATGACTTCAGTTGGCGCCCGCTGTCTTTGAAATTATGGCTGTCATCTGGCTGCTTAACGTCAAAGGTCAAGATATACAGTACTGTATGTTTTGCCCGAGAGAACTTGTATGATGTTAAGTTAACAACTTTGCGGTGGATATATACTGATGCTCATTTGTTTCAGAAGAACGCACAATGTATGTTTATGTATCATTATTTTGATTGTGTTAAGATTACGTAATCTTTATTGTTTCACTCAGATTATTTGACATTCCAAATGTATTCGTATGAGTACAATGACTTAGAATAGGTCATATATTGTTTTTTTCATAAGTCTGAAGAATAATAGGTACACGATCACAAACTGGTATTACACAAGTATGAAATTAAAACAAAACGATGATATAAAGTTAGTATTTCAATATAGTGTTTTAGTTATTATTTGCCTATATTATGTTAGACACTTCTGCATATATTACACACACTGTTACGTCTGGCCATATTGTGATCAAAAAGAGACACACGTTACAATTATTATGATTTATAACAAATACAAGGTGTAAAGGAATCCTTAATTCTATCATAAGACACACAAAATTATTTATGAATTCATTTTGTACTCGTAAGATCATTGATACAAATTTAAGTTATGTAATAATCTAAAAAAATGTTGTGTAATAATTATTGAATTCGAAAATTAGTAATAAAATAATTATATCTTTTTCATCATCATCGTGTGCCTAGTCTATAACATCACACTGCAGGGTACAGGGAACCTAACCCCATCTCTTAAAACAATATTATTATAATGATATTTCGTAATTTTTGTACTAAAAGGGCGAAGTAATATTGTGGTTATACTGTTTTTGGAGATGGCGGTAAGACCCCAGGCCTTCCCACACAATATAGCCATGAGAAGAGATTCAGTTATCCCATTCACTTATTTATTTAACCATAAACTAAAATACAATAAATGCTCAAGAACAGATATTCAATATTTAGTATTGGCTTTCACTTAAATCTTTATAAACAAATTTAAAGAGATTCAACGTTTCACCAAACTCTCATTAGCTTAATAACTTTTACGAAAAATGCCACCCGTTTATCTTAACATTATGAAATTTCGCACATTACTTTTGAAGGGTTAAAATGCTATAAATAAAGACTTATCTCGCGATCTCACCGCGTAATCATGCCGTTTATCATACAACGGTACATTAAGTACGGGTGGTGAACATCTTGAATTATTTCCACCAGTGATATTAAGATTCATTAAAGTCGCTATGCGGGCATAACCAGTATATTACCATACCTATATATAGAATAGACTGGTCTACCAGTTACATTAAAACAACGAAATTAAAAAAAATAGTGGTGCCATAGACTATGAACAGGAATCAAGTAAAGACTTCGAGAAAATTACGATTATATGGGCTTCATGACTTAAGTAAAGCAAAATGAATTAATGATTTTTATTTCCTTTTCATTCTATTTGCTACAACACACACCGTAAAAAATGTTTTGATGCCAACTGCCTTATGTCAAATCAAATTTAAAAATGGAACCAAGCCCTAAAGCCAAGTCCGAGTGTTCAGTCCGAACACGTTTCACGCGCACTTCATTAAATTTAACCTAAAAGTTCATCGCGCTGATTTGATATTCAATTTGCCGTTGCAAGGACTGCCATAATTTTTTATAGGGGCATAAAACGCCTGTCGGTGATCCTTTTTTTCTATCTTTGGTTACGAAAGGTAGGCGTTTGCGCCAGGGAATTGGCACTTATATTTGCATGGGTTGCGTATTGATAATTTTCGTGTAGTTTTTTTTCTGAATTAGTTGGATTCGGCATCTTTAGTGCATTAACACAACACTCATATTAGCTTTGATAGTAAATGTACTGATTTTTGGATGTTTTATATTGAATAATGAAAAGTTGCATAATTTTCCTATGTAAAGCCCGTTAGTAATGTTTGAAGACATATTAAAAGGCGAAGTCTAATGCTAGAGCGCTAAAGACAAAAACAGAAGACGAAAGCGATGTTAAGACTGTTTAAGATCGATAAAGAAGACGATGGATTTGCCTAGAAAGCTTTTCCAAACTAAAGTTGAAAATGTTTAATACTAACATTGTTCCTTTTAACTTTAAATAAATAACGGCTGAAAAATTGTCTGAATTACCAATTAAACCCTGTAACATTTCAATAAAAAATTCGGAGCTAAGCTCACATTAGTTATATGTAACTTTAATAAGTAAGGTAACTATAGGTTTGTTTGTAACAACACAAGAAACTAAGAATGTATGACCGTTTCTTAAAAAACAATAAGTAAAAAAAACGAAATCGAAATCGGTGGCAAAGGGAAGCAATATAATCGTATATATTTAAATATTTACCATCTAATCTTTAATAAGTACATACTCCAATTTCCTTTTCCCTAAACGTAATCCAAATACATTTTCCATATTTACAAGAAAAAACAATGCACGTAATCTGAACACATTATCGTAAATATGGCACTTTATTTTTAAAGCAAAACATTTGCAACGGTTTAACTGGAACGGGCAAATGAGGAAAAGTGTTCCTACAAACATTGTATGTAGGTCAAATGTGATAAAAGCGAACGAAAAGAAATTTTGCAAGTCATTATGTATTACGTATGAATGGAGGACAAAGCGGCCGGGCATTAATTATCATATACAAAATGCCTGATTCAACATACCATGTGTTACAAACGTATTCATGGTATATGGAAAACATTACTTAAAGGAGTTTCAAATATTATAGTGATTTTGTAAAATGATTCTAATTTGCAGATAAAAGGAGACTATATTGCTGACTATATTAAACATTTTGGGATCTTAATTTATATTTGGGAATTTTATATATTTTCAATATTCTACTCTCACTTATATGTGTAGGTATGTGATCTAATATTTTTTTTTCTATCTATCATCATCATCAGCTCATTATACCGGGGTCCGAGGGCACGACTACCCGTATAAGGTGATTTTTGTCTATTGCACTTTAATTTATTATCCAGCCAACCTTACTTATGACTTCAAGATGTAAAGTCGCAGTTTTCAGCATTATTACATAACTCTACAATTATTACATAACTTCTATGTCGAAAAAAAATGGTAGGTAATTCACCCACGCAAACAATCTCATACACCGATTTCTCATGATTGGTAACTTAAAACAGCAGAGAATTTGTAATTAAGATGATTGTTTCAGGTTATATTGCGCTACATCTAGCCAGTATGTACCATAAGCTGAGGATGTCGATGAGTAACGAAAGGTCTGGCAAAAAGTATGGGTATTCTGATTGGTCGTTGTTTGATTCAGAATACATTTATTATAAATAATATTGTTAATGTTGCTACTCAGTCTGTTATATAATCCAATCAAACAAATTTACCAACAAACGACATCACTTTAAACTACACTTCCATTACTCCTGTAACAGTTACAGATTCAGAATACACTTACAACTTTATTATTGTTAATATTGCTACTCAGTCTGTTATATGAACCAATTAAATAAATATTACCGACAAACGACATCACTTTAAACTACACTTTCCATTACCCCTGTAACAGTTACAATGAAACTCAAACAATCTTTGTACAATTAAATGCGATCTAGCGTCAACCGTCACCCGTGTACACCGTCACTCATTTGTCGTGGAAAATCTTCGATGACGCTCACATTCGTGCTCGTTTAATACCGAGTTTTGCCCAATTATGTGTTAATTACGCCGAGTGGGAACACGGCTTTTATTGACTTCGTTAAGTGTTCCAATGTAGCTCGCGACGTCACACACGAGACGTGACGAAACTGTGTACTGTTTAATTTGAATCTGCGATCGAGCATTTGTGGGTTTAGCGCAGTGTAAGCTCAACTCACACATTTACATGTACAGTGTAACTTCTAATGATACGCGTAATGAAAATTTGATATCGCAGTCAAAGAGTGGTGCTTTATTGCATGATTATTATATTAAAATGTGTTAATCACATTTGCGCAAGCACATATAGTGTATTTTACTTTACAGTGTGACTTACAAAGACACGCAAACAAAAAAAAATTTAATGAAACTTTATTTCACAATGTCACTACAATATTTAATGAAAACATGATTTGAGATATTTAATTTAAAAAGTACGGATAATTTTTAATTATTTATCTCAAAATTAAACATCAAGTTGGACATTAATATATCATCTCTAAGCTTGTGAATTGTGAACAGTTGTGTTTGATCGATATACATCTGTATACGCAAGTTTAAAATGTAGATGGTAGCGTTTTATAAAACGACGCGCCTCTAATTGACAGTTTAAATAAACTAGTTGCATATACCAACCCAACAGTTCACGAAGACAGTAAATCTGGCACATCTAAAATGGATCTCGGCCTATACCATTCCCCGCGAGACAAACAATGTGGCCGCGGGCGGCGCCACTGCACTCATTACCGCTCGCTCGGCGCCACTGTTGCAGAACAATGCGATTTTGCTTAAATTTTTATTTCTAAATAAACGTCCTCTTATTGTACGCAGTGGGTATTGTAGAATACAACATTAAGAACCACTGGTAAAATAATATGATGAGATTCATACGTGATTTTTTAAATTGACACTAACAAACCTATAAAAACTACTTTTATTATATGATAAAGCCTGTGTCCTGCAGAGACTTATAGGTTGGTAAATTGATCCGGTATTGGTAATGTTTATTAACCACCGGGATTCCAGACACAATAGAAAATATATTGTTTGTTGAATATATGCAATTGCGGCGGATAAAGGGTTAATCTGAATACACAGGTGTTTTTATGGATTGTATGGTATCCATTGTCATAACGATAGAAATTTCACCTTAATAAATGTATACTATACCAATTTCATTATCTGAGCCATTCATTTTTATTATGTGTACAAATCTCCTGCATAATGATGTCAGTATCAAAAAATCATCATCATATTATTGCAGCCTAATATGCCATTGCGGAACGAAGGTCTCCCAAATGATTTCTACTCGGATGAATTCCTAGCAGTCAATGTACATTTAATAGTCTAGTTGTTCCTTGGGTCAAATAAAATCTTCAACCTACTTGTGAGAATGGAACGAAAATTTTAACAATGTCTTTTTATACCTAAATTAATTTAATACATAGTTTAAAAACTATTTGAATGCACAAATGTATTGTCTAAGTGTTTAAGTCTTCTAAATTGAAACTTTGCAACTGCGATGAGTCAATATAAAAAGAAAGTACATACGAACTTTTTAAATCTCTTTATCTTGTTTAAGTACTTCAAGACTAGTATGTATCGATCGAGGTTGCCACTCGCGGGTACAGCGACTGCGAGTTTAACTTCGTAACTTGCTAGAAAAAAGTAACTTAACTTTGAACCTTCACAGATTCTTACACTTTAGTTGAGACACATATATATCGGCGTAACTTTAAATTTTCTTAAGTAAGCACTTCGACAGTGATGTCTTAATAAACTTTGACAATCTTCATCATTAGCAGTGAGTCTAACAACATGGCACAGTATAGTTGTAGGCCGTAACATCTGCCACCCTAGGACTTTAGGTGGGACCGAAGGCTTATATTGCTCCCCGAAGCACAGTATTAGGCTGTTTTTAATGTTTGAATGTTAAAAATATCCTTAACTAAAATTCTTATAACGCGATTCAATACGTTTTTTTATTGTGTCACACTTTGGTGTTTATTGACTTTAGTTCCATCCCAGCAGCAGGGTATTAAATGCTTAAGTATATATCAAATATCTACATCATCATCATTCCAGCCACAAGTACACTGCTGAGCGAAGGTTTTCCCTAACAATTTTCATGCGGACCGATCCCATCTGTCCATGTGGTTAGAAGTCGGTCTACGCTTCTTTTGCAGTTATAAACAGTATAATGTTTAATTAAAAATATAATTCGAATTTAAAAATTTCGTTCCCTAATAATTCTTTTTTTCTATTCAACCAGATATCTTTTTGTGCGAGAAAAATTCAAGCCGTTGATATTTTCTTTTGTCATAGCAACTGATCAATGTCTATGTCGCCAGTCATCACGAGGGGAACGCCGGATGCCTTCCGGAACGGGGGGTCCGACCGGCGGTTAATTGTGCGAAAGAATCCCTTCGCTTTAAATATCGAATGCTATTTTTTGAATTAAATTGTCAGCACTTCTGTAAGGTTTCTTATAGAATGTTTTTTTTTTAATAACCTATTAAATTTAAAATTGTTTCAACAAATCGATTGTATTGAATCGGTTTTTCAATGCACATCATCAAATTATTAGTTGCACTAGTCCAATGTTAGAATAGGTTGTCTTTAAGTTCGCTAGAATTCTTTTATTCCTCAGAAGGAGGCATTACGGGCAGAAGTTGGGGCCCCTAAAGATAGAAAACTCACTACCCTCCCCTTTATATATTTTTGAACCCGTAATATCAGGTTTTTAGTGATCGCTCATCTTCGTGTACTTCCGTGGTATAGTGGTTTAATGAGTTTAGATTGCTGGTTGAGCCGTTAGTCGTGGATTCGAATTTCAAGAGAGTACTTAAAAGATTTTGTGCAATTTTTCCTAATGAAACATAGCATTAGTATTGCCAATTTTTAAGGGATATAAAACTGACTTAAAATTTTGACCTTGGTTTCACATTAAGGATTTGCAAATCCTAAGAACCTGAAACATGATAATAACTTATTTTGTACCATATTTACTTGATAAAAATATTCCGTTACTTGTTCTTAAACTTGTTCGAAAATCCATTTTCATAACTGTATATACAATACGCAGAAAATATAAGAAACCCCTATGAAAACCAATATTTATATTGCCATATAGGAAAAAAAAACGCGCCTTTTATTGGCACTGTCCCAGGGATTGTATTCTTATTTTTATTGACGCGGCATTTGATGACGTCATATCAAATTTTACGCCAACAATACGCGTACGGGTGGCGCAAAAAAGCCACGCCATCAGTGACAGCTGCATGGGGAACCCGTAAAAAGCGGCAAATTGCCCCTGAATATAAATCACTAGTCGTCACTCAGATCGGTGGCAGTCAGCCGAAAAACAATCGCGACGTATGAATATTATGGACGCCACGATGTTTTAATCATCGTATTAAAATGCGATGTTTGGAAATGTAGCGGGTACGTATGCAAAACGGTATTGGATGACTCTATTTTTGCAAACTTGTATTGGGGTGTTGCATTTTAGACCAATTGATTGAAATTTCAACTGTAGATACCACAACTAAATTCTATAAAAAATGGAGCTTTTTGTTTGGAAGATAATTTTATAGTAGACATTAAATCCATCATATGATAAAAATGAAACGGTTTTTTACGCGTAGTTCACTATTTTTAGGATATAAATAGTGACCAAGGCTTAAAACGAGTATTCTCGTAACTCCAGTAATATTGAAATTTTAAGTAGCAAATATTATAGAACTACTCGTACATGGTCTATACTTTATAACAATAAATTATTGGATATACCTTAATATTTAATTAAGTTTCTTATAAGTAATGGTACCATGTTTAGTTATTAATTGTACCCGGTAAACATTTTCAACTTAAAAAATTAAATACGTACCTTTCAATAAAAACGAGGGTGTCCAACTAAGCAATTGTGTATAAAAAGCCTCTGGTCGACGTTTATTTACCGTCACTCAATAAGCCAGCTTGTTTACGTAAATTGCCGAGTTATTATAGAATAGCGAGCCGTAATAGGGCCTCCAACTAAGTTTTATCTGAGCAATCCGGCCGCAAGGAGCGTTTTTCGTGCAAACGAGTTAACTTAAGCGATTCCTTCGCGATGAAAAAAGGCCAGGGCAGAAAGTAACGATACTTTCTTATACAGTTTACTTGGCACAAACCTATTCCAACAACACAGTTCTGTATTGAACTTCTATCTTTATGTAACCTAGATATTATAAAGATGGTGAAAAATAATGCTTGTATTATGCGTATTAAATTCCATATTTTATCAATCACGTTTTAATTAATACGCGCTGTATAAGTAATATTTAGTACAGTAAATAACACCACATGTGCTTTGTGGGAAGGCCCATTACTTGCAGTGGGGCGTTATAGGCTTATGATGATAGTAAAAAAAAAGATCCAAACAGGAACTATAAAGTGAATTGCAATAATAAAAAATTATATCACAATACTGAGCAACGAATACAATACCAACATTAATCAATGCGAATAGATGTTTTATAACAATACTGTCTACGGAATGAGCTACGGATATTAATCGTAGTAAGCAAGTACACTACAATTACGTCCACCACGTAGCTTTCCAATTACTGTGTATATAAATTCGTAGCACTGTAGATCACCGTAGCACTTATGTAGTATTGCTACGATTTTGTTATTTTCTCTTGGTCATTCATTACCTGAAACAAAAATAAAAGTGGTTAGTATGGATTCGTTGCAAATACCTTATAAATTACACATGGATTTTTATATTAATTCGCTAATTCACAAAAAAAAACATATTGTGGACCACAAAGAAACAATTGTGTAATGTTAATATTCGATCGGTTCACGTTATGTATTACATTATTTGATTATGTTTTAACAGGATAATGATATGTTTTCATTGATTTTATCAAAGAGATGAAGGGATAATTTGATTAGAATGTAATAATAAAAGGCAAGCTATCTGAGTAGCTCCAGAACATTATTGTACTTTCACCATAAAACGAGTGTTAAGTTCTTAAAGGCATATTAACAACTAAAATGGCGAACAAAGTCGGACAAACAGTCCACTGGGAAAGTTGATCACGTTCATTAGGCGGGAGATTGCAGTCAGAGCGTCGAGGCTGGGGACGTGAAGTTGGAATGGAAGCGACCTTGCTTGTTTGTGAGAACACTATCGTATGTTATTCCGTGTTATTGCTACTCTGTTCCCTTAGGTAGTCTAGGAAAGCCAAGTCATTGAACGAAAGATGAGAGATAATGGTAACGAAGAGTTCTGCACTTACCTCCGACTTTTAGTCATCTGAGTAGTGTTTTATTGCTGCTTTTCTCGGAAATTGTATATTATAATCTTAAGATCTTTTTATGATGCGCACATAGTTACTTTGGGGGTTATTTCCCTGTTTTGATAGTACATTGTTTTAGTTACTTCATTAATCTTCATACTGTACAATTAGGCCGGTGTCATGCCGTTAGTAGGTTGATGAAGTATTATTTAAATATACTCAACACAGTTTATATAATAAAGTTTGCTACTCACATAACTTACAGTAATAATACACAACAAGTAGTTTAAATAACACGTTCTACCACTGTTAAATACAATTCCTTGAGTGCTCTCTTGGAAAATTGTTTCAACACAAGTTAAAGTTAAACAGAGCCGAAGAGCATTCACAATGGTAACTACAACGGGGAGACCCCACTAGGGAAAGTTAATTGCATTCATTAGTTGAAGGGACTGCACCACAATTCGTAAATAAGAGTAAAGTTTTACTGGAAGTGTTACAAAAGCAATTTATTTGTCTAATAAATGTCCCATTACCGGAATGGTAACATGCGTATAAATTCTAAAAGAAACTGATATTGCTGAGTTCTGCCTTAGGAAAGTGCTCTAGTGATAGTAATTTTGGACTTTCACAGTTTCTGGTGCCCAATCTTGAACTACAAAATCGTGACCTTGATATAACGATACAGATTTAACTAGAAAAAAAAGTTGTTTCAACATAATCCGCTCTTTTTGCAAGCTTGGTATCATCTAACCATTGACATTTTTCAAATATAAAAAAACACATAATATCAACAATAAAAAGTTAACGTTTTTTTTAAAGAAAAATAACAATGTTCAGACACAAACTGATATTCTCGCAAGAGCGATCTCTTACCACTCACATCCAGTGGTCTTGTTAATTCTACGTCATTCGTCCGTGCGCAAACATGTTTGTTTCCGCAAATTTTCCTTTGATATAATCTTAATGGAGGCTCTACCTGTCAGCAGTGAGCGCACTCCTGCTCACTCTAGAAACTTCTCCATAACTCTAATTCGGAGGTAGTTTATTGCGCGTTAACAAACTTAACAAACACCGTGTTCAAAGCCAGTATTAGTATGGTTTTCTTAGAAGCAATGGATGTTTAACGACTGGTTGGTTTTGCTTGTGTCTCTGGCTACCGAATTGTGGGTTTATAGTACTTCCTTAACCAAGCTAACCTTTACTAGAATATGGAAAAATAATAATGAAACTGACTTTTAAATAAATACCAAATAACTGAGAAAAGAAATCTGTTCGTACTTTTATTTATTAATGATCATGCATAGAATTTAAAAAAACAACCTTAGTACTTGGACCGCCAATGATACCTTTAGACGCAAAACACAATAGATTTTCCATTGTGTCTGGATTCCCGGCGTTCATGGGTGAAATAAAGCTTTCAGGTAAATTTAAACAAAAATAAAAGCAATCGTAATCGTAAAAAATCGTGAATCAAAAGCATAAATAGAAACATCATCATCAGCTCATGATATGTCCCCATCGAGGGGCACGAGCCTACCCGTAAGCGTAGCCTTAGTCATCCAGCGGGCAAGTCTGGATTAGCCGATGTTCACACTTTTGAATCTCTTTGTGGGTATGCGCAAATTTCTCACGATAGCTTCAGAGTAAGAGTGTCGGTAAACGTAAATATAAATCTAAAATTCGAAAATATATTGGTACGAGTTATGGTATTTAACCTGCACTCTTTAAGATCGGAAGCTACAGTCCAACACCAGACGCTCAGAATAGAATAGAACATTTATACAAATTTATTTGAAACCGTTGTTTTTTAAATTGATGAACAATTCAATATCCATTTTGTTCTTTATCATACAACCCATTTTCATTTCAAGCAACCGTCATACATTTTTCAAAAGTTATTTGTTTTATTGTAAACACCAACTACCTAATCTCTGAAGTGGACAAATAGTAAAAGCCACCAAATATTCTTGACACAAAGCTCATTAAACTGGCCATCTAATCGAGCGTATAACACACGGTAGAGTTCAAATACTGTGACCAGCTAAGTTGTGTTCTAACGAGCAATTAACAGTCTTCAGTTGTTAGAGTCAAAGTTGTTATTGCTCGTAATTGGGCATTATCTGCCAAGGTGGGAGTAACGCATATTTCATACGCGAGTCCTTGGTTGTTGTTACAAT
The DNA here is from genome assembly GCA_019425675.1 of Leucinodes orbonalis. Taxonomy (NCBI): domain Eukaryota; kingdom Metazoa; phylum Arthropoda; class Insecta; order Lepidoptera; family Crambidae; genus Leucinodes; species Leucinodes orbonalis. The sequence goes on from PQWD01013002.1 coordinate 45,269, forward strand.
AAACAATAGCCAACGATAATAATATTATACGATATGAAATGGGGTCTTGCATTGTAGGAAAACGGTGAAAACGGCATCCAATAACTTGGTTAGTAATTGATTAGAGCCAGGAGGGCGTGCGAGGAGGCCAAGTAAAATATGCTATGTAGTACTGTGTTATAGGTTGAGGTTATTGTCATTAAGTTGTGTATTCACTTGAGCAACACAATGCAATCGAATAAACATATATAAGAACTTATCGTCGGTCGAGTTCTTAGATGTCTGCGTTTAACGAGTTTAACTTTTAAATTGGAGAGAATAAATAGTGAAAATGGGAAAACTATTAACATTGGAAACTTTTATAACTAAAATACGTAGTAATAATACGTAGAACACACAATGAATATACAATAAACTCAGCGTTGTGTGACCTCAAAGGTTAAATAATTTTTATTCGTTCCTGTTTCGTTAAGGATTGTTAATATCAGGGACAAAATAATAATAAATGACTTTTTGTATAGGTAGGCAAACCGGAAACATATATGCATGGTAACTTTAAAATGGTCATAAGGTTGATTTGAGTCCAAATATTTTATGATGCATTCTTTACATATTTTGACACGTAATGCCGGAAATGGACTTTGGACCGTTATATTGCACCCAACCGGTGTGGCTGGCACGGGTCCGAAATGTTTGTTTGATAATAAGCTTACACAGGCAGTTGACTTGCGTTTTGTATATGATTTGAATGAAATAAATAAATTCCTTTTCCTTAAGGAAAAGAGCTGTCAAAGGCCTTTTAATTCTAACAATGTTTTACTACACATTTCATACACAAAGTCATCAGACGAATCTCATGCTCCGTGTCAATTTTATCATTCATGTATTTTGGCATACGAAATCTTCGTTTGGCAAGTAAAGGCTGTATGTAACAAGATTCATACCATTGTCCATCGTATTCTGTTCGGCGCAACACTCGAGTTAGCTCACACAAATACCGTATTCAGCGTTTGTACACATTTGTTTCCACGTCACGTGCGAACGGAGGCGGTAAGCAGGGGCGCGGGGTACGGAGTAACGGGGAAAAATTGCGTACAACTAACGCAGACCCAATACACGAACATAACCCTATTACAAAGGGTTACAAGAGTGTTTTTCATAAACATGACGACGAACCGGTTCGAACTGAATTAGTATAACGTTGCAAATGAGCGAAGAGCCGTTTGCTCACCTACACAGATTCTGGTGTTCCCGCGGGCATACCCGCAGAATAGTAATAGTACATGGATTGTTATGGCCGCCTAATGGGATTGCATTGGAAAATCTAATCTGCTGGTAAGTATAGCTGGCGATTTACCAACGGGCGTGGGTATACCGATGCGAATCGTAAAAAATTGCTATCAATCCTGGATAACGTAAGAGCGCTTAGTTTAATTACTGATCAATAAAGATATGAAGTTTATTTTCTATAGATGTCTTTTATTTTAAAATATAAACACAAATTCCTATATCTAAATCCTTTTCAAACCACCCGAAATTGCACTAAATAAATAAAATGTTGAAAATACGTGAAAATATATTTATTCTATTTAATTTCAATTTTAAGTTTTAAGTATGGTCAACATAACCGTAACGTTTAGCTTTACTCGCATCGTGTCATGTGAAACTAAAAATATAACATCACCACATTAACATCAAAGTCAGTAAACTTAGCACACAAAAGGGAATATTTTTACCAAAATGCTCTAGACACGCTTACTACATTCTAATTGCTGGATAATTTCTCGCAAGCAGTCTAAAAACACAAAGAGCGGCATTGCCGAAATGCTAAAGTTTCTCTCAAGAGCCGCTAGGGGGCGTGCACAATGCGCGGCCATGTTTGATTTTTAAAGAACAAAGGAGTATTACAATGGCGTCTAAGAGCGGGCACACGAGACTGAAGGGGTATTGGTTGATATTTTAAGTGGAAAGACATTGATATTCGTTAAACGAAAATTTCGCTGCAACTTATATCTTTTGTATTTTTAATTAAAAAGAACAAATGAATGAAAACGGATATTATTGGAAATTGCCTTACTATATACTACTACTTTAGCTTTTAAAGGTATTCAAAAAGTCCGCGACAGCATATATATATATATATATATATATATTATATATATATATATAATTTAAGGTTAGCTCCCTACAACATATTGTTTACTAAAAAAAAATCTAAAATAATGCATCATTTGCGAAGGTGTTTTCAAAAATATGATATTAATCCTTATCGAAATAAAAACTTTATTTATCACAAGTTTTTCATTTTAAACAAAATGGCTCATTCAATTTAAATGAGCTATTGTATGTGATATCGCAGTTTTAACTCACCTATATAAACGAAGTAGCGGGTTAAAGAGAGTGATAAGCCAAAGTAGGTAACTATTTCACGCGGACGAAGTCGCACGCAAAAGCTAATATGGGTATATTAGGTGACATTCTACCTTATGCGTTAAAATCATTTTAATTGGACGCCAAGAAATGCTTGGATAATACCTATGACAAATCATCTTAAGGTAATTAAAAAATCTTATGTCGATATATAAAACTACGACAGCTGAAACTAAACATACGTACAACATCCACATAGTGGCATGATTTAATGATCGTAGCGATACAGAATGATCTCAATTACAAAAATTTGCGCCATTAAAATGTAAAACACAATTTATGTGGTCGTAATCATTGACATTAAATCCGAGCGTCAATATACATTTGTGGGCGGCACCTAACCATGCCTGCTAAATAAATAACCATTGTACGCATAGCAATAAAATGCACACAAATCATATGCTGCATTTGTTGAGTGGGAGTGACAATTCTATTGGAGTTTAAACGGTGTTCATTACTAAAGGTTTTGTAAATATGCGTTTATATTTGATAAGGCGTAGTAGCTGGTTTGGTAATCCTGTTTATCCTGTGGTTCCTTTCGATCTAAGTCTGCACAAAAATTTGTGGGCGTTCTTTTATAAGTTATAAGTGAACGGTCAGCTCGCTTACCTGGCGGTAAGGAATACGCCTACAAAAGCATGTGTTGAAGAAAATTAATAACAGTAGGTAGTCATTATCCGTCAACACTACCCTGCGCCCGTCATCCGGGTCGACAGTTGTTAGGTCACTTGTTCTCGACAACTGGACATAGGTCTCGATTATTTTAAAATGCGCCAATAGGATTGTTATCGTGCTGCAGTAGTTATATAGACCATTTTGTTAACTATTAAACGAACGTCAAACATGTCAATCACTTATTATTGTGCCTCAATTATTTGTACAAACTTTGAATTGGTATTTACTACTTATTTGACGTTCATTTGATAGTTGATATAATGGTTTACATGACTATTGAGACACAATTAAGCTCATATTGGCGCACTTTAAAATAGCGGTATTAGGGCTCTGGTCCAGTACAGTTAAGTCAGTCAGACAAGCAAGACTATAAACATTCTTACTCCTACACAATATCGAGGGATATTTGCAAGGGCAAATACAACGAAAAAAATAACAGAATCGTTAACGGAATCGCGTCATCCGCGTCATTTCTCCGTTGTAAGGGCCGTCGGTCATTAAAACGGAGGCCCGTGTTAGGGTCGTCGCACACGGTACGAAATCATGAATACAATTATGCTGCCCGACCGTACCCGGGATTAAATTCTATTGCTTGATGAATCTCGAATTCCACTGGATATAATGTAGACATTTTGATATGCATGTGCTGGGTAACGATCCCCCGTTTCGGGGTTATTAAAAGTATTACGACGTACGTAGGAAATTTTAAACGACGCGATCATATTTTGTTGGTTTTAAAATGTCTGTAGATATTATCATCTTTTAAAGTGGCCATCTTTTATTTCCATGATGATAAATGACACCTTTTCTCTCTTTTCTCTATAAGTTGGGTTGGGTTGTTATTGGTTTAATGTAGTAAATATTTTGAAGAAGTGTATAGTTCATTCAATTCTAGTAAGGAAAAGCTAGTATAAATAGTCAATATTCAAATTGCCTTTGTGTGTAAAAAGATATACGAATTTTAGTCGTGATTGTACATAATACGTGTATAATTTGTACATAAGTCAAATACTTACGCCACAATGCAGGGTATACGGCTTCTTATATCCTCACACTGACCCTATCTCCACACAGCTTGACTTTCAGGAGATTGGGTTTGGCCTACTCGGTGGATCCAGATTGGTGTTACCGATTACGATCCGAAGATATTAACTAACTGTGGCTTGTGTAACTTGGGCTGAACGTGCCTACCGAATCATGCAGGGTATCTATTTATTTTATTATTTATGCACACACTGATATACAAAATACAATGACCATGGGAAATAGTACAAAGGCACAGCTTAATTCATAAATTAAATACTTCAGGTCTCAACAAAAGGAGTGAAAGTATGGAAAATATTTTTTCGGTCACCCATCCGTTGAAAGATCTTTGCTAAAGGTGCTTAATTTAAGACAGTACCCAATCAAGCCCTCATATTACAAAAATAATTATATAATATATGTGGAAATTTTTCGGGGTTTCACGTTGTGCCTTAGAGCTGACTAAGCTCTCACAATGCCTATTAGACATAGGTTGGTAGTATTTTTAAACGGGTACCAACACAGAAAATAAAAATGCTCATTTACGACAACCCAGTGTTTATTGGAGCATTTATTTAAATTCTCTTTAAATAATAGTGTATTGATATATTCATTGTACGTTCCACCGAAGCATTGAACCGATACTGATAAGAGCTTTTTACATTGATTGGTCATTTCACGTAGCAAATAGCCCTCATATAAAGTCAGTAATCTGAATCGTATTCATTTGTTTAATAATTTGGTTCGAATTACAAATCAATTGATGAACAGATTATATATATGTGAGACTCGTGTGGTGTAGTGGTTGAAAAGTCCGCTAATACAGCAAGGGTTCCGGTTCGATCCTTGGACACTAAAAACATTTGTGTGCATGAACATTTCTGCTTGTATTGGTCTAGATGTTTTTTGTATAATAAGTTAAGAAAAGTATACAAGTAAGTATTGTTTAAAAGATGGGTAGGTGGTAAAGTGAATGTAAAAAATGATGGGTCACCAAATCGTATGAATTATTTTTGTTTCATGTTTCAATATAAAAATAACCTAATTCTGGCACTATTTAAGTTTAACTCGGTTAAAAAAATCACGGATCTCGTGAATGAAACGCGATCGAAAAAAACCTTTTCAATGTTAAAAATGCTTTTACAACTCGACAACCGATGACTACAATTTCGTAAAGGCTTTTATATATTATTATTATATTACATGGAAGTTTCCATTCGAATGGATCATGTGTTATACACCGACACAATATTCGCCCATAAAGCATTCGCAAACAAATCACGGTAATTTATTCTAGTTGGTACAGTGTGAACCTATAACATAATTAATGATTGACGATCACAAATCAAACGGAAAACTAATTAGTTTGCTGCTAGAAATTGAAACGCGCTCTAGTTAGCGTACACTGAGTGAAAAACATAATTTGTTTCGTATTGAAGCAATATCGCGTCGATCCTGCGACAAAACGTTTGGAGTAAATTTGTATGTTGCGAGTGCGTTACCGACGTTTAAAACAAAATCAGAGAAATAATGAAAAGAGATAAAAATAGTTAGTAAAATTACCGGGTATAGATACCTAACATCTGTCCCTTCAGGTGACGGGCGCAGGGCAGTGTTAACAGAAAACAATGACCACCTACTGTTATTAATTATCTTCAAACTGCATCTGCCATGGTCCCACCAGGTGAGCGCACTGGCAGATGAAGAAGAAAGAGATACTGGAAATGTAGGGAGAGGGAGGGGATTGAGCCTCTGGTAACCACTCTCAGCGAAACACAACACTAGGCCGGTCTAGCCAGTCCATATTATTCTTGTCGAAGTATGGCTCCCGCCCTTAAGAATGGTCGTACATAAATGTACGCGATGAAATTCATAAAATTGATAAGTAAAAACTGCCCAAGTATTTGCGACTATGCCTGACGAGTCTTCTTTTTTCTAGCAAAGTATCATGGGCTGATCCGACCCAAGTGCCATAATGTTTTTCAAATTACTTTTTATTACGTAACATTTAACCGTCGCCAGAGCCGTTGCACTCGTATCTGGTGCGAGCGAACACGGGCCAATTCGACCCAAGGACGGCCATGAATAATTTCGTGAAACCATGTCAGTGCCAGTTGGAGACGTCACGCCCACTCCCTGTTACCATTCCGCAGGGCTTTGCAGTTACTATTTCAAAAGTTTTTTTATCAATATTAGAAGCAGGTAACCAAACAAAAGTCTATATTATTGTATAATATTCATATTTAAGGCGATGAGTTTAGTATTATCAAAGTGTTTTAGCAGGCGTAGGGTTGATTGTCCTAGAAGAGCATAAGCTTTGGAGATATCTGAGAGACCTTATGACAAGGATTCAGATTTGAACTGTTGACTTTGTTGCGAAAGAATTTTGCAGAATTTACTAAAGCACTAGAATTTGTGTAATTTAGGCAGCCCTGTACCCACCCTTAGGTAATAAATTAATGTGTTCCTAGGATACCTGCTATAAGATTACGTCATGACATGCCGCAGCTAGAACATGTGTCTTGTTTAGTCTGTCTACTAAATTATATTAGGTGTGTTTTAGGGCCTGATTGCTAGTGAAATTGTGGCAGAGTTTAAATTGTTGGGCCAATCCCCTTCAAAGTATGCATTTACGACAAAAATATAATAAAAATATTATTGACGACCCATTTGGTGTTGCGGTTGAGACGTCGGCTGCAATACCAAGGGTTCCGGGTTCAATCCCCGGACAGTACAAACATTTGTGTGCATGAACATGTCTTGTAATGGTCTGGGTGATTTCCATGTATAATATGTATTATTTACAAAAAAAAGTATACAAGTATGTTTATCCGCTGTTTAGTACTCATAATACAGGCTTCCCGCTTAACTTGGGGCTAGATGGCGATGTGTGAGTGTCAGTGGATATTTATTTATTTATTAGTAAAACATTTTAACCTTAGGGAGATTGTAATATATAACCTCTTGTCTTTTACAGCATCTTCAAAAGACCTTTCACAATAGATTTTCTTTTTGTCTCTCAATTTGCCATAGTTAAACGTTGAAGGCCTAACTGCCTCCGTGGTAAATCGGTTATAGCGTTAAAGTAAAATCGCCGCGTGTCTCGAGGGGCCATAGTTTCGAATCTCAGGGGGAATGTGCATAGACTTTTCAGTCACTTTGTGCGATTCTTCCCAGTTTGATTAGGACATTGCACGCTGAGTCGACTGATTGTCCGAAACTAATGATGATTCAGTGCTCCGGAGCCGTTAGTCCCGACTACAATCTTGGGATGGTTGTCATTTACACCCACCAATCCGCACCCAGCCCACTGGTGGGTTACGACCCGATCTGCCCATAACTGCATAAGCGGGAAGGCCTGTGGTCTTCAGTGGGCTGTCATAGGCTGATTATGAGAGTTAAAAAGGTCTATGAAATATCATATTTTCGTCACACCATGATAGTGAAGCCTGTGCTATATGTGTGTCCGCAACTGAAGGGATGCGAATCTCCAGGATGTTAGATTAAACATCGTAAATAACATAAATTGGCCACCGCATTGTGGTCCATTTTTTAAAGAATTACTGGTCAAGTGTTCATGATAATAACGTAACATACGTTTTGGCTGCATTTCTACTGAAGTCCTATCTTCTATGATTGTTATCTTACTTTACGAAGCGGTATTTTTGTAAGCGTTTCGGTAACAATATTCCCAGTTTGTGTGTTTTTATTACATTTCATTGTTGATTTTGATTGTAGGTTTTGGTAACTATAACAAAGAATAACTTTAATCTTAATATCAGTACATATGAAACCTATCCAGAGCTTCTATGTTAACCGACATTTATAACAGGTACTATGAATCATCGCACACTGATTATGCGACAAATTATCTTTGCGTTAATTATTGCTAGTACCTCGTATTTATCAACCACTCGTACGATGTGGTTGATAAATACGACACGTACGTGTCTAGCCATAATTTTATCCATTCCTGTGCTTTGATATTATGCATTGAAATGACATGTTTGCGAATGGTTTAATCTATCTAGATAATACTTTTTTTATCTGGATAGATTTAACTAAGCCTTTTTTGTTTAAGACTATGCTAACTTTTATATTAGTTTCGTTGTTTCGAACTACATGCCTTTAGTATAGCTTCCTACTTAACTTTTTTAAGTTGTTCAATGACCTATTGAGATATAATGATCCCAATGCAATTCACATGGATACTGTTAACCTTAAGATAAATGGAACAGTAACGTTTTGCATTTTCCTTAGGTTTCACATTTTAAATTTGGTTAATGATTAATTTTGGTTAATATTTAATCTTGTCTAATTTCATAACTAAACAGTATTTATTGCATATTTCTTTAAGTTCCTATAAAATAATACCTATAAAATTGTCTAGTACAATGTACTAGGTAACATTGTTCGGGTTATTTCAATAAATGTCATCTCCTGAAGGAATATTCTTAACAATAAAGAAGTTCTCACAATTGTTTACACAAAACGGGAAAGAAATACTGACGGCTATTGTGGTCAAATTTAAAGATGAATGTTGGGAAAAAAACCTTTTTAATTTTGGTGATATTACTGCCTTTGTTGCTGTGGATGAACATGGAAAATGTTTGGAAGAATAACTGGTGTATTCTACTTAGTTATAATAAATAGCGTTCATTTTAAATATAATTAAAGCTTAACATCTTTGCTTAAAATTGACGATTTTTTAGTGTTATAGCAGGCAAACGAGCAGATCGCTCATCTGATGGTAAATGACGACTGGTTGTTTATTGATCTCTCAACTTAACCCGTGCAGTAAAAACATTGGTGAGTTTGAATATGCCTGATTGTATTAGAATGCTTGCTATAAAGTTATAATACAGAGTTTAGGCGCTAATATGTGTCCCTCACCAATGATGTTCTGTATATATTAAGGTAAATACGCCACCCGTGCCTCAAAACCGGACCGCCAAAGAGAATACAGTTTGTAGGTTTTTGTTTAGGTAAATGTACGCTTATTCAAAATTTGTGTATATGTGGCACGTTTAATAATATACTGACCTAACTCAAAAAATACAGTTTTAGGGAAATCGCCAAAAACGTTTTGTAATCATGGAGTTTCTCGCTTTGTTTGGCAACAAAACTAATACTGGTAACTAAAAGTTTGTTTTTATAGTTTTCTTTGAAAACCAAAGAGTTATATATGACTATATACAACTTTATTTGTATGTAAAACAATTATAATATACAAAATAAAATGTTTGCAAATTAAACATCGATCATAGGTCCTTTTCCTTTTAAATACATAACAAAATTGTTATAGGGTAGGCGTGTCATTTGTTAATTAGTCCATGTAGTATTAAAAAAATATATGATTGTATGGGCTCAATTTATTATTATCCTATTTATTATAAAAGTTTGATGAAGATTTATAGACCCAATTTATTTTTAGCCCGCTTATTGCAAAATAAATGAAATGCGGTTTTGACTTAAGACTTTTTAATCATTACAAAACATCTTCGTAACAAAAATCAACAGTAGGTATGTAGTTTTCATCATCTTAACAAAAAAAATATTCATATTAAAAAATAAAAACTACTGAAACCAATACTAAATGCAACATATTACAACAATTACTATGTTTTTCTTGTTTTTGTAGGTGTTTCCTGAATCCCCTAAGGCTTTTGCTTTATTTTGTTTCCATTCTACATCATTACGTTTGCGTTATCTTCTCTCTGTTCCCACCTTTTCTTCCTCCTCTCTATGAGCATAATATGCTAAACCATTTTCAGTGAAATCAAGAACTCTGGCTCCTTCTGTAATTTTTGGCTGTCCGTTATTGAATAGCATGTGATTCTCACCACGGGTTCTAGGTTTTCTCTTCTCTTCATCCTATCGCAGTTCACTGCTGGACATAGGTCTCCCCCATTTTGCGCCAGATATCACGGTCCTCCCCTTTCCTCATGCAGCCTCCACCAGCGACCTTTCGCAAGTTGTCGGTCCATCGGAGGGCGTCCTATGCTACGCTGGACAAGACGCGGTCTCCACTCCAGAACTCGTCTGCTCCAACGGCCATCGGTTCTGCGACATACGTGGGCTGATGCCCACTCCCACTTCTACTTGCTGATCCCGCGAGCTATGTCGGTAACTTTAGTTCTCTTACGGATTAAATCATTTCTGATCTTATCCCTAAGAGAGACCCCAAGCATAGCGTGCTCCATTGCGCTTCGAGTGACTTTGAACTTGTGAAATCCCGCAGTCAGTGTCCATGTCTCAGCTCGTATGACTTTCGTCTTTTAGCATTGCGGAATGTTGACGTTAAGATATAACGAAGTTTACCGAATGCCACCCAGCTCTACCCCAGCACCCAGCAACTAAATCCTCCTAATAGCCTCCCTCTCGAAACAATTCCGGTCAGGTTGGATGGTTTGGCCCAGGCAGACATACTCCAGCACAACCTCGAGAGTGACGCCATCGACGCATATCGGTTTGGCATGACACGGTTACTGAACATCACTTTCGTCTTGTCCATATTAATGCCAAGCACAACTCGTCGGGAAGATTCATTTAGGCTGTTTAGCATCTCAGCAAGCTCTTCCGATGACTCTGCCGCAATGACGATATCGTCCGTAAAACGCAGATGAGAAATGTGCTCTCCATTGACGTTGACTCCTCGTTCAGACCAGCCCAGGGTCTTAAATTCATATATATAATTCAGCGCATAATGGCGTTTTAGTGGGGCACGTGAATCTTAATATCTTCAGTTTCTCATAAAAATATCTCATATTTGTTGCACCGAGGGTGTTTGTCCTTGTGCCTGCACTATGTCTTCTATTCTTTTGGATCTTGACGGTGACATCTTTATCCTTAAAAGTTTAAATGTATATTGTAGATTAGAAAACTGTATCAAATTCCAATAATATTTAGACAAAAAGTGACTGAAAATGCAATTTGTAAAAACTACATGGTCTCATTCAAACCTTTACTACGATAAAGCCTAATATTCTAGTGTGTCATAGAAACCGCTACGAGTTTTAGTAATACAGTGACTCATTTTGTAATAAAAATAGTGTCGAGGTGATTCATTTGTAATATTAGGTAGAAAACTCAACTAAAAAACAATAAAAATGGTAAAATGGCTAAATCATCAATAAGTCTTAAAATGTGACAACAAAATAAGACAAAGACAGACTAAATTCATATTTGGTCATATTACTACAAATAATAAAATGAGAACTTACCATGAAGTTTGGAAGTAAACAATCTCAAAACGTATTCGGTCTTCGTTTCATGAAACCGTAACACCTTCACTATTCAAATACCTGACGCAAAATAAGATGAGTCGGTGTTCTAGCAAAGACATTGATAAAACAGCTAAATGGGAAAAAGACCGGAACATCAAAATTGGAGCCAGTTAGTCAAAAATGGATGAAGTTTGATTGTGAAATGTTAAAAGACGCTAAGAGAAGCCTACCGCTGTATATAACTCAATTTGACGAAAATACTATTTGGTCAGTTTATTATTAAACGTGCGATGTGTTGTCTTCTATACAGTCGAATACTATGCAGTCGAATCTATACTTTTTACATTATTGCCCTCAACCTAAAAGACTCAAGAAATTCCTTCAAATTTTCAAGGTTCTTAGGGAATAGGGGGAATATTAAGGAGTATGGGGTCCATGATAACAGTGTAAGTTAAGTCACCTACCGAAACTTGGTATGAAAATAAATTTATGATCCAATATATCATACAATTATAAATTGGTGTTATTTATTTATTGGTTTAAAAATAAGGTTGAATCTACTTAAATCTACAAAAAACTCGGTATAAAATTCTACCCATATTTTAGGAGGTAAAAGTGTACAATAAGACAAAATGGTTCTGAAGAGCACCAACTCTCTTCACTTAAAAGGACTTGTCAATATATGACTTCGGCTCGACGCAGACACCCACTTTCTCATATATACTTGTTCACTATCAATATTTTAGACTGATAAACTTCACAAGCATCTGTGGTTAGCCATCAAACAACGACACCTTACGTCGTTCGACATAAATCGCAGTAAATGCAGGATTGCCGTTCCCGTCCGGCCTAAAGCCGGCGGTCCGGTTTCCCGAAACTAATTTAGTATAACAAAGTTACGTTATAGTTTTAGAGAGCGGGAACTCGTTTCGGTTGGAACATGTTGTTCCGTCCTTCGAACCCGGGGGTCGTTGAGTTATGGTAGTGATGTCGCTGTACGAATGAGGATAACAATATTTTGGGGGTGTACGCGAGTGTTGGAATAGACAGTGTGTAAACATCAGGAGAAGATAAGAAAATAATTTCATTTTAATGGTTTTGTTTGTTAAACAATGCAAATAAGCAATTTCAAAGTATTCTTCATCATCAGCTTACTAAACGTCCCTACGAGGGGCACGAGCCTACCCGTATAGGGTGATTAGGCCTTAGTCGTCCACGCGGGCCCAGTGCGGGTTGGACGACTTCANTATTATCGGTACTAAACAACGGATAAACACACTTACATATATATATTTTTTTGTAAATACATACATATTATACATAGAAAACACCCAGACCAATACAAACAGACATGTTTATGCACACACATGTTGGTACTGCCCGGGGATCGAGCCCGGAACCTTTAGTGTAGTAGTCGACGGTTCAACCGCTACACCAAACGGGTAGTGAATGAAACAAAAACACCCCATACATCTGATGTATAAATTATACCACTGTTGATGTATAAATAATACCACTCCGACAACTGGCAAAGAGCCACTGGCAGGTTGCTATCAACTATCGAATCCCTATACTGTGAAGTGAGCGCAAAACCATCGAATAGAGGCCTAATGGAAAGTTACTACAGAGGCAGTTACAATATATCCATTGAAACTGAAATTCTACACAAGATGACCAGAGTGGCAATAAGGCAACTTCAGGTTCAGCTGTCATATTCCGATTAGAGGCAAAACGCCCTCGTAGATGATTGACAAGAAACAACATTTGGCACTCACATCGCTTCCCGCAAATATTCCACATAAATATGAAAAAATATCGCGAATTTCCAAGTACTGATTTGTGGATGCGAGAGATTAAGTATTTATGAATGCCAATTTCGAGCGTAATTTTATATTTCGGAACAAATTTAAGCAATTGTTGTTAAATAAAGCTTACTATACCACCGCAGAATACTTATCAGACGAGACATAACTATAGAAACTCCAACCAAGGCGAAGTTTATATTATTAATATAGTTTGCAAGTATTAGTATGTAAGGCTATGTGTATTTTGTTATAATTATCATTTTTGTGCCCTTACAGGGTTCATGTGTTATGTACCTATTGAAATTTATAAGAACTTATACACCACATGACTGTAATGATAAATAAATTAAATAAATATATACATTTTGGCAAACATTTTATAATTATTTATTTAACACGTAGAACTGTCTTCGCATTCAGAATACTTATGCAAGATTTTAACAATTTGTTTGCAGTATCATATTAATATCGGTGGCTCAATGGTGTGGACTGTCGCCCTCCTACCGGGAGGGCTGAGGTTCAAATCCCGCCACGTACCAATGTGATTTCGAATTTTCGAAATTATATGTACGTTATCCGACGCTTTTACGGTGAAGGAAAACATCGTGAGGAAACCTTCATGCACGCCTGCGAAGAGATTCAAAGGTTGTGTGTGAAGTCGTCCAATCCGCACTGGGCCCGCGTGGACGACTTAGGCCTAATCACCCTTTACGGGTAGGCTTGTGCCCCTCGGTGGGGAAGTTTAATGAGCTGATGATGATGATCATATTAAAGCGTGAACTTAGATAAATAAAAGATTTTATTTGTTTATAGAAGCAACAATAGGCGGGAAAAATAATGTTTCATAAATTCTTAAATTCAGGGGCTGTATAGTGCTCCGGTGCTTTGGAAGGCATGTGTAGGGCTGAAATCTGTGAATAAAAATATATATGACAACGTTATCATTACTTTCGTGTTTTATTTTACTAACTTGACTTTAACCATTTCAACAGAAAGTATACCAAATGGGATTTAACACATTCAATAACTGAAATGTTTTTCGAAATGGGAATAAATGTATCAACTGTAGAATGTTTACCAAACGCAACTTTTTGATAGGTACAATTGGAGGTTTACGAAATGGGTAGTTTACGGGATGGGAAGTAGCCAAAATAACAGCACAGAGGCCCTTTTCAGAAAATATATTATTTGTGAAACATTAACGATAAATTTATTTGTCAGCAACTCAATTGCATTAATTACTAAATAACTAAAATATCCATAAACCTGTCATTGTACTGGCAACAAAAAATATCCGAAACCGTAAATAGTCCATAAAATGTACCATAAACTATCGTGAGCTGAGAAAGCTCTTTACAATCTATTTTATTGTGGTAATAAAAAAATTTCGCAACCACTCAGCTTTTTGGCAAGCCGAGTGAATATAATATCTTACAGTTATCTGATTTGTGCACTTGCGTCTTTGCTACACATAACTTAAATTATCAGTCCATGACTGTTCACTGCTGGACTAAACCACTTAACTGAACTAATTTAATAACGTAAGGTTTACTAGGATGTAAGAAATTGCCATCGTTGGAGATTGCAGTACCTTTAAAATAAACTTAATTCTCATCATCAGCTCATTAAAGAATGAGTGTGTAGGCCTTACTTTACTTCACGCACAACCTTGAATCTCTTCGTAGGCGTACGCAAGTTTTCTCACGATGTTTCCCTTCACTGTAAGAGCGTCGGACAAAGGTACATAGAATTTCGAAAATGCATTTGTACGTGGCGGATTTGAACCTGCACCCTTCAGATCGGAAGGCAACAGTCCACACCAATGAGCCACCGACGCTCTGTAATTAACTTAACAATAGTAGGTAATCATTATTTTCCGTCAATACTGCCCTGCGGCTGCGCCCATTACCCTAGACAAATGTTAGGTCTTTAATAGCTAGTAAATACAACATCTACATCGCCCTCTTCCCTAAACACAGTGTACACTATTTTAAACGACAGTACCTGCGGAGGATACCTACCTAGACGACTCAGTATCGATTATCACCTAATTTAAAAGTAATAATAAATTTAACTTTACTATGTTATAAGTAGAGCGTCGGTGGCTCAGTGGTCTGGACTGTCGCCTTCCTACCGGGAGGGCTGAGGTTCAAATCCCGGCACGTACCAATGTATTTCGAATTTTCGAAAATATATGTACGTTATCCGACGCTCTTACGGTGAAGGAAAACATCGTGAGGAAACTTTCATGCACACCTGCGAAGAGATTCGAAGGTGGTGTGTGAAGTCGTCCAATCCGCACTAGGCCCGCATAGACGACTAAGGCCTAATCACCCTATACGGGTAGGCTCGTGCCCCTCGGTGGGGACGTTTAATGAGCTGATGATGATGATGATGTTATAAGTGTGGACTGTTGCCTTTCGATCGGGAGAGCGTAGGTTCAAATACCGCTATACCAATGTGATTTGGAATTTTTGAAATCATATGTATACATGTAAGACATCGGACGCTCTTACGGCGACTGAAAACATCGTGCGGGAACCTGCGTACGCCTGCGAAGACATGCTTGGTCATGAATGGGCTGACTCGACCGCAGTTTTTGACCTTACCTTAGCCCTTTTGGGGCTAGATGTAACATTTTACCTATAGGTGAACATCTTGTTTAATTATTTAGCTCGAAAAGGGCAGTCTCGCCCTTTCGTTGTCTTGAAAATTTATATTTTCATGACAACGAAAGGGCATGATAGTGATCTATGAACGCACAGTCCAAACCATTGAACGGATCGGGCTAAAATTTAGCATGCCGGTAGATGTTAAACGTAGGCATCCGCTAAGCAAGGATTTTGATTAATTCTACCCCCAAGGGGATAAAATAGGGTATAAAAGTTTGTATGAATCATTGTTAATTTTAAAACGATCGGGCTGAGACTTCGCATGCATATAGCTATTATGACGTAGGTATCCCCTAAGAAAGGATTTCGATAAATTCCACCTGTAAGGAAATATAATAGGGATAAAAAATAAAACTTTTTGACGCGAACGAAGCCGCGAGAAAAAGCTAGTGGGACATAGAATTTAACTTCCAGCCACCTAGGCAGTCGTCATTGAATTAAAAACACAAATTCCACAAGAATGGCTCCATCACTAATGGTTTCATTCATTTATATTCCACACTGAAAACCTTTAGAGCCTGCAAGATCCACAGACTATAAAATATTTAGGGTAAATTGACGACGTAACGGGCGCCCTATAAACTGATCGGGCAATTCTAAACTATTTGTTGATGGCTCCAACCCTACGTGAGAAGACTCGTAAGTCGCTAGTATGTAGTTCGACAAATTGATTACCCTCTAAAATGGGAGACGAGTATGTGTTTACAGTTCTTATTGTATGTAATGTTTGATGGAAGGTGTGGTGTGTTTGCGTCGCAGAGACGATCTTTAGAACATTAAAGATGGCGGAATTGTTATGAATGAATACTTTTAAGGGTTTTTTAATAAGGTTTCTAAGAAGTGTAGGTTTTGTAAAAGGTTAAATTTAATACCTGGATTCTTAACATTTTAACTGCCAGGATTCATACATAATAGAAAATCTATTATTTTGTAAGATACATTCGTTAGCGGTGGTTAAAGGGTTTATCTAGTAATTTGTAAGTAAATAATAAAGCTTACCAATTTTGTGTCTCTCAGCTTATTCACTAGACATTTATATGAATCAATAGCTTAACTTTAATCGACCCACAGTTGAAAATCTACTCCCATTGACAGATAAAATGATCATGATCATCATTCTCATTGAATGTCCCCACCGAGGTGTATGCGTGCGCAGGCTTCCTCACGATGTTTTCCTTCACCGTAAGAGCGTCGGGTAAACGTACTTATGATTTGTACGAAGCGGTATTAGACACTCCAGATTCGAAGGCAATATTTGCATACAACAGAGACAAAAGGATAATACATTGAAATTTATTATAAGTTTGCATTAGAATTGATGCAAACTTAAATCTTACAAAACATATTTTTTTGTCTCTGAGTTGTCATGGATTCGACAGTGTCATTATAATCTTCATTTCTCCAATCAAGCGACACAGCTTTCAGCCGAAAATCCTAAAAGCACACAACCTTTATTCATAGCCCAACAAAAAACAAAAGCGGACTTAAAACCGGTCGGTTTGAACGAATCCACCAAACGAAATAAATTGATTGTCTAGCTCTCTGAGTGGAGGAAATTTCATTATTACCGGCTTATTGATGTTATTTACCTACAGAGCTTCCGTCGCTCGTGTTGCGAAGGGAAAATATGATTTTTCTCCGAAGTATTTATATCGAGTCTTGTGTAGTGCCACGTTGATATTTCTTAGTGCTTTTACGTAACATAATAAAATCGTAAATCGCGCTATGTGCGTCTTGAGTGTATTTATGAAGGAATATGTATTTATAAGTAATACCTTTTATTATAAGTTTTACCTAGACGTTTGAAGTGGAGTGAAAAATATGTTCACGATATCGCCAACAAAGAATATTTAAAAACTAAGGCAGATCTTTTGTAGTTAAGACAAATAATTTTAAGTTTCAAAAAAATGTTACAATTATGAAATAGGTCTATGATAGAAATATCGGTGTTATACAAATGAAGAGATCTAGAAATATAGTTATTACTCGTGTATTATGTACGAGTGCGAGGTGGTGCAAACATTCTTATTGAACGTGAGGAATTTTCTCTTTCCATTCCCATCCATTACTTAAAATGATGAACAATGATGATGAATGAACTTTAAAAAAACTCCACTTATACGACGTAAAATCAAACAGCACACAGCGACTTAACCAAATATGAATAAAAATGCTAGTATTTTTTATTTACGGTAATTATTTGACAAGAATCCATTTAGTAAATACATTATTACAAAGCAATATGTATTTTCAGTAAACAGTTATTTTATAATCAACAACAGAAAAAGCGAAATGATTTTTTTTTGTCACACAATACTCGGACAGGAAAAAAATTATATTCCCAGTTAGAATTCTATTTTTAACTACATGAACGCTAGGTGGATATTAATTTATACGTCATATTTATCATCAGCCTATAACAGCCCACTGCAGGGCACAGGCCTTCCCGCACTGCTTAGCTACGGGGTAATTGGTTCGTAACCCACCACGCGGCCTTATTACAGATTGTGGGTGTTAACGACTAAGTACCATTCCAGAATTGTAAACAGTGGTTATTTCCATATAACAAACAGACATTAAAATTTTATGTTTTTATAGATTATTATTTATCTTAGCCTCCAACCTGTAGCGCTCCATTGCAAACTTTTAAAAACGTGACCAACCAATAAAATGTTTACATACCTACTGTTTTTGCTATTAACCTTTTCAGATAACAAAAAGTATGTTCATATATTTCAATATCTATTACAAAATTTAATAGCATTTAATCTCTTTACAGGCTGAATACCAAGAATGTAAAGAAAAAAAAACAATTTTCCGAGCGATGGCGCCCGCTCCACGCTTTCCCGCCAAATCCGCTGTCAACTGTCATAGTAATATGAAATATGTACTGCACGCACATTACGCGCCTTTGTTTCTACGATTCGCGTCCGTAATAAAGATTTTCTCGTTTGCTTTCACCGAAAATGTATTCTGGAATTATTTAGTTTAATGAATGGTGGGAAATTATACAAGGCTTTTCAGATATCGCAAGGGAAAATGTTAATATTACGTTATCATATAATGAATAGAAAATGGTAAAAATTAAAGATGGGCGGCTATAAGTGGAAAAGTAATACAAGCTTCACGCTTATCTTGGAGCTAGGACGGAGTTGTGTGAATGTCAGTAGATATTTATGTATATATTTTATTTTATGCAAACTGAGTACAAAGCTTGCTCTAAGAAACCTCTCAAGGGAAGCCAAAGCGACGATGACCTATTTGGTGTAATGGTTGAGACGTCGGCTACTACATCAAGAGTTCTGGGTTCAATCCCCGGGCAGTACGAACATTTGTGTCATGAACATATCTGTTTGTGTTGGTCTAGGTGTTTCTTTGTTTAATATTATGTATTTATAAAAAAAAGGATAAAAGTATGTTTAACCGTTGTTTAGAACCCATATTACAGGTTAATGCTAAGTTTTGGGCTGGATGGCGCTATATGTCAAAATGAAAGAAAACCCACCCGCCACCTAAAAACAAACAATTACAAACGTTACACCGAACCGATCATTGCCGCTAACATTCCGCGTCATCAAACACCGTCACTAAATCATGTCACCAGCAGAAGCGTATAAAGCTGCAATAATTACCCGGCTAAATTGTTTCTTGGTAACGCAACCGTAAAAACAACTCCCTAAATTCTAAACCATAAGGTCTAAATCACAGAAGCAAAAAATCCACACAGAGTTTTAGATGAAATCCGCAAAAGTTCCCGACCAGTGTGTGTGGAGCTATCGAGAATTGCTGTTTTGGTCTTGGGCGGGGTCGGGTCAGTGAAATGTGGGGGGGTGGGGATGTCAGGTTGTGGTGGTCGTGCGACCACCCGGGGCGCCCGCACAGCATGATGGTAGACAGTGAGTCACCGAGATGTCGGTAATGTGGGAACATTTGGTAGAATTCTTTATCTTACGTAATATTTGGAAGGTCGACGGTGTCAAGTGGTTTTCATCTAAAATGTTTAAAAGGTCTACCTATAAGTAAATATATGTATGTATCTACACCAAAGAGTATTAATAAAAATCTAACGAAGATGACTCAATCAATCGTCGGGTCTAAACATTCCAAAAAGGTTTTCGATACTTTCACTAGCTTAGCTAATTATTTGCCTTATTTTTTGTACTACTCCCAGACTCGCATTAGAGCTAATCTCGATTCAAAAATATTCCTATACACAAAACATGTTTACTTATAATTATTAATTGGTCTAACTCTTTACAAAGGAAACTAAATTCCATTTCCATCGGTGACTAACAAAATAAAGATGTTTATTTATTTAAACTCACTAATAAAAACTAAGACCTAAGTAGACACGTAAGGGCCGTGCATTTTCACCTTATCTATTGCATTTAACCGTGTTTTGAAAATGCAATCAAAGTGCAATTGGATGCAGCGGTGTCAAACTATTAAGGCTCGGTCACGCCATCTAGCGTCTAAGTCACGCCATCGGCCTGTACTAAGGAAGCCGTTAATGTTAATGCAATGGTTGTTTCGTATTAAACGTATGACTCGATTGCTTATCATTGTATATTGTAGAATTACTGACGACAGATTTCGATTATATATTTTTATATATGCATGATGAAGTAATTTTTGGACAAATTGCACTAAATTGACGACCTATAATATAGTGTCATGGTTGAGAACTAAGCTATTGTACCAAAGCTTCCGGTTTCGATCATGGGCAGCACGGGTCAGTGTTGCTTCCTTAGTTTTAGAAATGGGGGGTTTTTAGAAGTTAAAAAGGGCTGAAAAGATAAGATAGGGTAAGATTGAGCATCAAATGATTTTCTGTTCTGAAACCGCTAAAATAATTATTGCATGAAGCCGTTTTTTTTAAATACGTCTTCATGACTGATGAAATAGCAAAAGGTAGTTGTTAGTTTGTCGAAAATTTCATACTTTGGTAATATTTTCAATACAATGAAAAAGAGCTAGATTGCCCTTTTTATCGAACTGACTACTGCTGTTGACCGCAGATGGCCTTTACAGCTTCACCGGGCAATTGGCGAGCACAGATGGCTCTTAGCCTTAAAATTTACACAACGAGCCTAAAGGCGTCCCCAAACGGAACTCGAACCTCGGCTTAGGGCGTTGTGGGGGGTCTGCAACCCCATGGGTGGGTTACGGCCCAATCTCACTACAACGTTATGAAATGGAAAGGCCTGTGCCCTGCTGTGGCACGTTGTAGTTTCATAATAAATTAGTATTTTTTATCATAACATTTCTACACATCATAACAACTCTATGGTGTGGGCTCTTACCTTCCGGTTGGGAGGGCACAGGTTCAAATCCTGTGGCATGTACCAATGTGTTTGCGAATTTTCGAAATTATATGTACGTTATCCAACGCTCTTACGGTGAAGGAAAACATCGTAAGGAAACCTGCGCACGCCTGCGAAGAGATTCAAAGGTTGTGCGTGAAGTCGTCCAATCCGCACTAGGCCCGCGTGGACTACTAAGGCCTATACGACCTATACGCATAGGCTCGAGCACCTCGGTGGGCAAGTTAAATGAGCTGATCATGATTGATCATAAGATTTAAATTGGGTTAAGTTCAGGGATCCATGTGCAAAACTGCTTCCATGTCAGCTGCGCTTGTCGTGGCAGTTTATAATTAAAGCTTTACTACTTGTTTTGTATTTCTTACAAATGTATATTGTCAATAAAATATGTATCGGGTAATCTGTCCTGAATAAATAAATCTTTCTGTATATCATAATATTCATAATATTTGCTAATATATTATGTAAACATTTTGATCTTTGGATTAAATTAAGCTGTGTTCGTAAATACTTTGGCATTAATGTACTTGTTAAGTTACAATTTTTTTTCCTCCTTTGGAATGGATGTAGCGTCCTTTCCGCCTACGCGCGATCACCCAATTAAATTGGACGAAACAAAACATAATTGCCATGTTTACCTTAAGGGCAAAGGCAGTTTGAAAATCGTAAGTTATTCGAATTTACATATATTTTCTTATATTTCTTATATTATATATCAAAATGGTAAAAACGGTTAGTTGTCCATCTGTCTGTTAGCAGGCATCTCAGGAATTAAGGCTGAGAGCCATCTGTGCTCCCGTCATGCCCAATGAAGCCTTAAGCGCTATCTGCGGCTAACAGCAGTAGTCAGTGAGAAAAAAATGATGTCTTGCTGTTGTTGTTTTGTCACTATAATATCTTCATTAGCCTATAAACATCCCACTGCAGACCCAGGCCTTCCTGCATCACAACATTTTCACATTAACGCGGTGGAGCTGTAAAATATGACAACAAATATTAATCACTAGAATCCTAATCGCAACTTTTATAAAAAACTTCGTTTCTAAAGTAGTCATAAAGTTTGTAAATTAATTTGAAATGGAACCCTTCGTTAGAGGAAACCATTAGTTCTTGCAAGGTTTTATTTTTTCATGTCTGTACATTTTTGTAAATATTTTACTCTGAAAAAAAAAAGATTTTGTACTTCAAATATTTAAATGCGTACTTACTTCCAACAATGTGAAGGTCTTTATTCTCAATAAGGATCTATTTGCTTGACACCTACTCAACTAATTTACCTTTAAATTACCCGGATTCCAGATACAATAAAAATATATATAGTTTTTATTGGATATATGCGTCAGCGGCGATTAGAGATGTTATATAATACCTTAAACAGACATTTATGGACGTCTACTTAAGATACTTTTGTAAAATATTAGGGTAGGCCTGAATAGGTACTGTAGTGTACCTACGCTGCAAGCCGGCAGTAGTAAATAAGATATAGTATAAAATTATCTTCATATAAGTTTTTTTTTCATTCAGCGAGCTTATTTGTCGACCCATTTGGTGAAATGGTTGAGATATTAGCTACTATACAAAAGGTTCCGGGTTCGATCCCCGGGCAGTACAAATATTTAGGTGCATGAACATGTCTGTTTGTGGGTGTTTTCTATGTATAATATGTATGTATTTACAAAACATGTATCTGTAAATGTTTATTAATTATTTAGTATGTACCAGTACTATAAGCTTCACTTAGAGCTTACTGACGTTGGGTGAATGCCAGTGATAATTTATTTATTTAAGCAAAAAATCAACACTCATAAATTTAGAATTGTAGCGCGCGCTTATATCTGTGTTAATACAAAAGTCTATGTACTAGGTATACCCTACTTAGGTAAATAAATAAACAAACCTAGCAATCACTTTCTTATATAACAAAATACATGGTTTCCTTTAACATAGAGTCAGCAATGTTGCAATTGTTGCAATCATTGCGAATGGGTAGCATGGTTCAAATAAGTTGATGCCCTTTGCGTATGGGTAATTTTAACATTGATTGCATATTGCAAAGTGCGTTACTATGAGTCCAAACTTTATGATAAAACAAATAAAGGATTTTAAAAATCCTGAATAACATAAGCATTTAAAAAAAATATTTCATGCATGTTTAATGGATTAATAAATAGATTTGTTCTGATAATTTTTTTTCATTAACTGATGGATTCTTTGTCATATTTGAGCTTTGTATAAAATACTCACGAATTAAATTATGTATTAAAAGCTTCCTTTGTACCCCCTATATACCCCCCCATTGTTTATATACCACAGACGAATATTTATCGGATAAAGGTGTGTGGTCTTGCACGTAGTGTTCCAATTACAAAATATTTTTAATAAATTATTGTAAAGTTACGTTTTGGTAAATGTCAAAACTTTGTAACCAATAATATATTTTTTTATATTATTGGTTACAAAGTTTTGTTACATTATAAAATAAAAGTGACTATCGAGTTTTTACGGGCTCTTCTCGAAGATCCTACTTATTCCAAACCGGCAATAGTGTCAAAAAATATAATAATAACAATTGACGATTCAAAAGTATCTGTAACAGATTTTTTTGAATAAAGTTTATTTTGCTTGTTTATTTTGACTTTATTGACTCACTAGAATTAATTTAGCGTCAATGTTCGAGTACAACTAGTAACGCCGTCAACTTTTCCATTCGAGTCTCGCGCAGTCCGAATGGACTCATTTCCTGGGCCCTCAATTGATTCGTCACATTTCGACAACACTCACAGCGTCAATCATGTTTTACAAAGTAGATGTCAAAGACAATGTTAAGACTTACCCCGCTTTGTCAACCTTTGATCGAGGGGGAGATTTTATCACGACTGCTCGGACTGATTATTAATTCTGAGTTTTTGTTTTACTATCCTGCTACTTCGCTGCTAGTTTAGGATATTTTTTTCAAAGTTTTGACAACATTGATAGGATACTGCACTTCGTAACCCGAATCTTTAGTGTAGGAGCCAAGGACGTAAATGAGGTGTAATGATTGAGACGTCTACTACAGATAGCTTTAAAAGTTCTGGGTTTGATCCCTGGGCAGTACAAATGTGCCTGAACTTGTTTGTATTGCTATGAGTGAAAACGAAATGTCTGTTATAGTAATTTTTTGAGTACGCATGAGCTTCTCACATAAATTTGGGCTAGACGGCGCTGTGTGTATTTCATCGCATATTTCCAAAAATTTCATCAAATTAAAACGGTTTGATTTTTTAATGAACTCTTGTCAACATTCTTCCGGATGGTCGTCAAGTAATAAAGTGATCGGCAGTTCTCCGAAAATATTTATCGTTACATTTAATTACACTTAAAATCTGTGTAACATAATTAATAGATTAACATTATTGGTAACATTATTACCTACTTCAAGTTAAATTAATTTGGAAAATTAGCTAGGTTACCTCATTACGTAAATTCCGGTGATTTTCACGAGAGAAAAATATGTTATCATGAGCGATGTTTACGAAATTCAACAAAATTATTTTTTTAAGGGTGCTTTATATGGATTACTCACTAATTTTAATAAATATCATATATGTTGCTAGAGTATTTTTTATTTCTGCATGCCCCATTTTTGGCCAGATTTTTTTGTGGCAATTAGGACCCACTAAAGGTAAACAGGCTCGACACTAAGTCGTCTAGGTAGGTATTTAATTCAGTGTAAGATATCATTTCGTGAAATAAAAATGTTATTTTTCTTTTCAGTAAGAAGTTGCTGTAGTTAGTAAAATTACGTGGTTTAAAAGACTTAATTTTTTTCTATGGTGACACAGGGCGTTGGTTGCTCATTAGTCTAGATTGTTGCCTACCGATGCAGGCTCAAATCCCGCCACGTACGTATCTTTTCGAATTTTTGAAATTATAAATAATATAATAATATAATTTTTATAATTATAAACGTACGTTTATCCAATGCTTTGACGGTGAAGAAAACCTGCGCACGCCTGCAAAGAGATTTTAAGGTTGTGCATAAAGTAGTCCTATCTACACTAGGCCCACGTGAATGAATTAGGCCTATACACCCTAAGCCACCCACCCCAATTCGTGCCCCTCGGTGGGAATGTATAATGTGTTGATGATGACGATTTACAAAAGAATGTATTTGAGTATTTTATCAGCTGTTTAGTCACCATATAGGCTAAAATGCTTAGTTTGAGGCTAAATGGCGCTGTGTGAATGTTGAAGTATATTTATTTATTTCCTAATATAGGCACATAGGGTATCTTATGAATAACTTATTTAACATAAAATCTTAATAGCACTATGGTTTTACTAAAGCTTGATTCTAAGAATATATAGAACTAGGTCTCATACAAACATGTTCATATTTTATTTGGCATAATGAGAGACCCGATATAGACACGATCGCGTGAGGTAACAAACACATATGTTTTATTTAACTATAGCCACATATAGAGTGCATTCAACGCTAGTGTAAAGTGCTTGGACGAGCGACAGATGAAGTTTCTTTTTATTTTTTATTGTGTACAGGTTTTCAAAATCCATTTATTCATATTAGGCTTACAGCAAAGTACTTATTACGTCAAAAAACATACAAAATATAAAATACTATAGCAGAAGATTTATTTTTAGTGTGTGCAGGTTTTCTTTCTTCATTAATTTTCCCCTTAGATCAATAATAAACTAACTAGAAAGTGTGCCCTTCGCAACGACACTACAGACTAGTGGTCGTGGGCCAACGCCTCAGTTGTTGTTTTCATTCATAATCACGTCGCTCGCTACTTGTCATAATGACATAATAGTGTGCTTGTGCTTTTGAATTTGTACAGTTTGTATGACGTGTTAAGAATTGAATTTAAATGAATAATTTAACGTTCTGAATATAAATAGCTGTATATATATGTCACGAAGCTCGGACATTTTTCGGTTGACGTTTCTTTGTTATTGTGCTATGAGAGACTTAAGATGTCCTCTCGGGGGACAGTCGCAGGGCAGTGTTGGCGGAAAATGACTGCCTACTGTTTTATTTTCCCTAAACACTGCATCTGTGTATATGTGGTCAGGCGTATCACTAACCACCAGATATGCGCACTGACTTCCCCGTTCAATCACGCCATGAAAAAGTTGTCTAAGGCCCGTAATCTATAACGAGACTCAAGCATTGATCTTTACTTAAATAGAGTTAGAAAGGGATGCCGCTATATATCGTATATAGCGCAATCCTTTTCTAACTCAATTTAAGTAAAGATCAAAGTTGAGTCTCGTTCTAGAATAGGGGCCTTAGTTAAGCTAAGTCGCGCGTCTGTCTATGGCGTAAGGTGTCATTAAAAATGCAATGATTCGGTCGCGATACTAGGAAACGAGTCAATTGTTTCTGCCGGGGCGATACCACGGGTTCGTTACCTTAGCTATTTTTACAGTATATTAAATTCCAAACATCAGTTGTTTTACTATGTTAGTATACTAAGTCGTCTCTCGGTCTCATTTCGCTGCAATATAAATTATCCCTAGAAATAGTATTTGACTTCTGTGTTTCGGAAAGAGGGCTAGCTAATGTGATTACTGAATATAAAGACTACTGGTCTTAAGTGACGGACGTAGAAACGTGTTAACGCGAAATAAGTAAGTTCTTCGTCGGTGGCTCAATGGTGTGGACTGTCGCCCTCCTACCGGGAGGGCTGAGGTTCAAATCCTGCCACGTACCAATGCGTTTTCGAATTTTCGAAAAATATATGTACGTTATCCGGCGCTCTTACGGTGAAGGAAAACATCGTGAGGAAACCTTCATGCACGCCTGCGAAGAGATTCGAAGGTTGTGTGTGAAGTCGTCCAATCCGCACTGGGCCCGCGTGGACGACTAAGGTCTAATCACCCTATACGGGTAGGCTCGTGCCCCTCGGTGGGGACGTATAATGAGCTGATGATGAAGTAAGTTCTTTAAACGCCGAATCTTTTATGAGCATAGATATCACTTAATAACATGAAGGCCCATGTCCATCCACGCGGGCGCAGTGCGGATTGACCGACACACGCACAACCTTTGAATTTCTTCGCAGGCATGCGCAGGTTTCCTCACGATGTTTTCTTTCACTGTTAGAGCGTCGGATAAACATATATATATATACATAATTTCAAAAATTCTTAAAGAGATTGGAACCTGACGGGTTTCGAACCTGCACTCTCCAGATCGTAAGGCAGCAATACACACCATTGAGCCACCGACACCCAACATACTAGACGTTTAACAAACAATAAATTGAATGTCAGTACCATATTCATATTGAATCAAGTTACATAAAGAAAGAAGGGGTCTACGTACACGTTAGTCTTTAAAAAAAAATTTGATACTACCAAAATGGTGTCCACTCAGCTAACGCCAAGACAGTTTTGTCAAGGCGCTGGTTTGCAGTGGAACCAAAACATACCACAGGTTTTTATAAAACGCTTATAAGAAATAAACAATTCACGATAAAGTTCAGTTTTACGGAAAATAACGTGACCCAAAAAAGCGATTTCGTAAATACTAAGTGATGTGATAGTAAATTAATTTGTAAGAACATAAGGAGCTTATTGAAATAACAAACAGTTACCAAGTGGCTTTTTTGTATATGATATTAATAGATATTTTTCGACATTATTATATAAGAATCTACTCTAATAAGGGCTTAAGAAAAACAATATTCTATTGAAGGCTTTTAAACAAAGGGTATTTTTAACGAAAAATATCTCACACGGTATCAAGAATACCTTTTTTTTTTTTCGAACTGACTACTGCTGTTGGCCGCAGATGGCCTTTACAGCTTCACCGGGCAAGTGGCGAGCGCAGATGGCTCTCAGCCTTAATATTTACACAACGAGCTAAGGGCGGTCGCGGGGGGGGGGGGGGGGGGTGGTAGCCTAACTATTGTTGGGGAGAAAAGCGGCCCGGCACATGCCGGTTACGCGAATAGGGACTGTGCGAACCTACAGGGACACGCGACGATGGCCCCCGCCGGCGGGGGCGGAATCTCGGTTGTTGGTTTGTGGAGTGTAATCTTAGTGTTTTAGCTATTTCGGCCGCCGATGCGGCGGCGACCGTGGTAGGGTCGTCCGGATCGTCTAGCATGTCCCGTGGACGCCGACGTTTACGCGCGCGAGGTGAAATATTATTATTATTAGCTGCTGTTGTTGAATAATCAGCAGAGGAGACAATGAGCGGGTTTGAATGCACTATTGCCGAGTCGAAGAAGCGTTTGGACGCCAACTTTAGGTACTGCGAAATAGTTAATAGTAGGCAGCCCTAAGTCTAATGAAGGTTCAAGTTGCGTATGAACACGGCGCTCCCGTGGCCTACGGCATGAACTTGTTCTGAATGACTTGTAGCCTATGGACGTGTTTGGACGCAGCGTGTGCGAAAACCACACCGGCATACGTCATTATGGGCCTGATGCACGCAGTGTAGATTCTCACCTTATTACTAAGGGATAATTTACTACGCGTGTTTAGTAGGCAATGGAGGCGCCGAGTGCGAATGCAGCCCGGTTGCGCACTGTTCTGATGTGCGGCCAAACGTTAGTTAGACCACTATCGAGAGTGACGCCTAGGTATCGGGTGTTCTTTTCCACGGAATAGAACGCCCGAATAGCGTTACCTGTCATGGGGGGATCGACCGGACGCGCCGTCCGGTCGATCCCTCCCTCCGATTTCTTCTGAAAGAGGACCGCCGCGCTCTTGTCCGGATTGACCTCGACCCTCCATTTCCTAAACCAATCACCAGCGTGTTGGCGGGACTGTTGAGAGGTCCTACTATGGGGCCTGCGTGCCTTGACGAACAGTAAATGGCTGTATCGTCGGCAAAAAACGCGATGTTCGTCCTGAGCGGGGAGGGACAGAACTCCGGGAGGTCGCTAGTGTATAGCGTGAATAGGAGTGGGATACACCTGCGGTACGCCTGCCCGCAGGGGGTGGGGAGGGGATAGAGTGCCCTCCATACGATATCGGAACGTACGATTTGATACAAATTCGCGCACTATGCGTACTAGACGGTCGGGCACGTTTAGTCTGTATAGCTTGTATATCAAACCTTCGTGCCGGACTTTGTCGAATGCTTTTGCGACATCGAAGAATAATGCTCCCGTTTTGTGGGGCCTCGCGAGATTGAGATGTACTTGATGTACGCACGAGTGTTTGGTTCGAAACCCAAACTGCTCGTCGGGAAGGAGGCCTGCTGAGTCGACGTACTCACGCAGGCGGGCCAATACTATGCGTTCGTAAATTTTACCATTCACATTGAGTAAACTTATCGGACGATAGCTAGCCGGTTCGCACTTTGGTTTGCCGGGTTTGGGAATGCCGATGACGGTGGCTTCTTTCCACGACTGTGGGAATATGCCTTTGCTCAGCGCCGAGTTGAATATGGCTGTGAGAAAGGTAAGTAGCGCGAGCGGAAAGTGTTTCAACACTTTGTTTGTAATGCCGTCGGGGCCGGGGGCTTTGCGTGGGTGGAGGTTTTTGACGATAGTCGCGACCTCATCCACCGTGACCGCCCTCAGGGGGGCGCATCAAGAATACCAAAGACTACATACATAAACTAAACTTGTCTAATCAGCCTTTTAAAAATACATTTTAAACATCGGTAGTTTAAATAGTAATTTATCGATTTTAAATGAACATTTTCAAAAACACTATTAATAATACTGAAACTTAAAACACCAGTCATCGGTCAGTTAAATCCTTTAATACTATAGCACTTTTCTTTTGTGATGCAAAAAAAACACCATTTACAAATAGCATTGTTAGTATACCTACAAACCTGTATAAATAAATGTTTAATGGCACCACGTTGAAGACTTTACAAGAAATCTTTCAATTCGAAAACCTTTATGATTATGCGCGGAAATTGTTCGTAATAAGTATAGAACCTTGGGTGTGGCTCTAATGACTCAATCGTGCGCATAGTGTTGTAATTTGGGCATCAAAGTGTCGTCAAAATCAACAAGGAGTTTTTTTTCTACTAGAATTGTATTATATTTTAAAAGATTAAAATAATATACATATAGATTTTTTTATGTGACTGTAAAAAATGTGAATGTACCTTCAACGAATAGAAACAGTTTTTTTTTTTTCAAATTTATGTATTCATTATCGAAATCGAAAAATAAGTTTAAGCCTATCCCTAAATAGATGAACTGATGATTTTGTTAAGGTGGCGAATGGCTGCTACAGGTCAGTCATTGTGAATAGGGGAGACTTATTTTCAGCTATAGACAAGCTGTAAAGGCTTATTGACGTAACAGATTTTGCAAATGTTAATTTTAACTACAGTCATACTACTAAGACTCAACGATTGAAAGGCGAGTTGGAGTAGTACCGATTAAAGGTAAGGTGTACGCGCTACTATTTTTTTTAAATAAGTAATTAAATTAAATAACTAACTAACAATATACTAAAATAATTATAACAATGTCTATTCTGTAATATTGTAACATACTTTCCTATTTCAAAGGCATCTGAAAAAAGGTAACATGTAAAAAAGTGTCGTCATATATTATCGATATGGTAACATCACTAGCTAGTAAAAATCGAAGTTGTTCGGTTTAGGGCGGCCATATTTGCAATCGTAAAGGCCCACGCTAGCGCCCAGGCTGCTAATGAGGTCTACAATGTATGGCCTTAGACCACATGAAATATACCGTTGAGAAATAGTTCAGCCATGGAATTATGGTTGGTTATTAACGCGACGCATTAATGGATGCCTTTGAAAGGCTAACACTCATAGTTTATGGTCGGATAGCTCAGCCTATCGGTGAGATAAACGTGTGCTACTACTCCTCGCATTTATTAAGTTAGACAAAGACGGTTGTATATTGTTTGTATCTTTTAAAACTTTAGTTCTTTTAAATAGATACTCGTAGAACAAATTTAAGGATATGAAATGTAATCAGCATAATGTCTTAGATTTGACTGAAGTATTTTTGTTAGCAATAGCCGACCGCTCATTTAATGGTGAATGGCAAGTGTCATAAAACAATTGTAACTTCAAAAATGCACATCATCATAGGCCTATTCCATCGCAATACAGGACACAGGCCTTACCGCAAAGCATAGTTGAGTGAAGTTTGAACATGATAACACTTTGCTTATGTGATTAAGGTTCGTAGAAATTTAAATTAAATACGCAACCTTAAGAAGTGCAAATTGCCAAATGTCAAATTTAACGTACGAAATTTATAAAGGTATTTCACAATCATCCATGCTTTTATGAAAAAATCGTGCTGGCCGTTTATCACAGGCGAAGGAATCATAATCACATGGCATATTTAAAAAAGAAATGTTAATATAGTCTACAAGCGCGCGTGACAGGGCGAAAGCGCGCGAAACATTCTTGTCAATATGGCGTAAAACGAGACTGGCATTTCGGGAATTTTTATGCGATAGCCCCGAGAGGGACCTTAATTTACATTATCACTTACATATTGATGCTGGAAGGTGATAAATATATCACGTATAAAGGTTAAAATATCACTAGTAAATGCTTTTATTTTATAATCTTATCAGCTTTTAGCCATGGACGTATGAATATTTTTTATACGTCCATGCCTTTATTTAGCATAGCGTAGGCCTTCCCGCACA
Source organism: Leucinodes orbonalis (assembly GCA_019425675.1). Classification (NCBI taxonomy): domain Eukaryota; kingdom Metazoa; phylum Arthropoda; class Insecta; order Lepidoptera; family Crambidae; genus Leucinodes; species Leucinodes orbonalis. The sequence continues at coordinate 77,026 of PQWD01013002.1, forward strand.
ACATAGCTCCGGGGCCGGGCTGTTTTATGATGAAGAGTTATGTTTACTTGTAAGTTAATTTTTGTAGAAATATCTGACGATCGCATTTCCTTCAACACTGCTTCTGTCATGGTAAGGCAATGATGTAAAAAAGTATGGATTCGTGATATGCTCACAAAACAATCGAAAAAAGTGTTCCGAATGCAGTGACAGCACACAAACACATATTTCGATTTTCGAACACATTTACCTAAACAAAAGAGTTCAAACTGCTCTCTCTTCGGCGGTTCGTTTTTGAGGCAGGGATGGCGTATCTACCTATATATACAAAATATCATTGTGGTTAGGCATATCATTATATTTTTTTTACAAGATTGTCAATGGACAGTTTGATTGCCCTGGCCTTTTATCAATTTTACAATTTCATACACCTAAAAAATTGCCTCGCCCCGCTAAATCTAAATATAAATTATTTGTACCAAAAGGTTTTAAAACTAATTTAGGACACTTTTCAGCCATAAATCGTGAGCAAAATTATTATAACAAATTATCTAAGGAGGGAAATGTGGATATATTTGGTGAATACAGTGCTTTCCTCAAATCAATTGCTTATTTGCATCAAGGTACACTGTAATTTGATTTCTGGTTTTTACCTAAATTATGTATTTTGTGTCCATAGCTTATATATTTGTTTTTTATATTTTAAGCGCAAGTTTTGTCTGTGAAAGCCGTGGCAGCCTATAATTAAGGCATTACTTAATCATGTATTCATATGTGTCCAATACTGTAATTAAATTTACTAAGTGTATGTTCTTGTTGGTTGTCCAATAAATAAATCAATAAATCTAACGACCAGGTGAGCGCACTGACCATCCCGTTCACATATAACATAAAAAAGTCAACCAACTAGGTACTGCTATGGTCAATATTCGGATGGGTGAACTAAAAATATTATCTCGTCTCCTCCGTGCTTTGGATAGCTAAGCGGATGTCATTAATACCTCCTTACTGTGCCTCGTCCCAAACTTCTCAAAGCTACGATGTGCAGAAAAGCCTGTGGCCTGAAGTTATGATACGCTAATTGATTGTAGTAAAATTAATGTAAAGGGAACTTATTGTTATGAACGTTGATTCTTGATAAAAATGTTAAATAACATAACCTTCAACTTGCTGATCCGGCGGGCTATGTCGGTAACTTAAGTTTTCTTACGGATTAAATCATTTCTGGTCTTACCTCCAGCATAGCTCGCTTCATTACGCGCTGAGGGACTTTTAACTTGTGAACCAATCCCGCAGTCAGTGTCCATATCTCAGCTGCGTATGACTTTTGTCTTTAGCACTGCGGAATCGTTGACGTTAGAACATGACGTAGCTTACCGAATGCTGCCCAGCCCACCTGAACTATTTTTACTTTTATTATCTTTAGTTATTATTTTTTATTAAATATATATTATATATAAAAGTCTGTTTCAGTTCAGGTCCAAACACTTATGAATGTCAAATGAAGCATCTACTAGTTCGGACTTTTCTAAGTCACTCTTCGGTATCATATTGATATCAAATTTTGCAATATCTAAAAACCTTTATATAAATTTGCGAACAATACTATTTTACTAAGCTTTAAAAAAGCTGAAGTAATTTTGTCTGAAGAACTTAATAGTATATCTATTTAACCTATGGCAGTCCAACAATTGTCCTGCCAAACGTTGACTTGGACGAATATTATACTCTTTTACTGATTGATCTTTATCTGGTTCTGTGACCTGATCTACATATTCAAAATTTCGAAACTAAACAATTATTAATAAACGCCTAATATTCCAAACTGTCTACTTCATGAATTTTGTAAATTGAAATATAAAAATATTCACGCGACTTTGTCACCTGCTCTATTTTCCAATTGGAGCAGAGGTTTTATTTAAAAACCAATTTAGACTGTGAATTAGTGGTGAGCCTTCCGAGGACACTGGAATTAGACGTACAGTCGGTACTTTTTTATTTCCATTTGCAAAAACTCCATTGTAACGTTTCCTGGGCAGACGATTTCAATTACAGCGCTGTGTTGGAGTGGATTTTTACGGAGGAGGCTTTCGAGGATTTGCGGTTGCATTCCATTGCTTAAGTACTTATTCAATCAAATATTTTTGGCCTATTAAAATTTTAAATAAGAAAATGTTTGGCATTTCTGAAAACGTTTATCAGCGTCCATGTTTTAAATTAATCACTGTGGTATACTGTGTGCAGATTCAAATCCCGCCTCGTACTAATGTATTTTCGAAATGATATGTACGTTCCATCCACTACAAGATCGTGTAGTTTCGAAAATTTGAAATGGTATATGACATTGGTACGTGGCGGCATTTAGACCTACACCCTCCAGATTGGAAGGCAACGGTCCACACCATCGTCGGTCGCAAACCAAATATGGCAATAATCTCACAAGTGACCAGACCGTCCAGTACACTTATAAAATTAAAAAAAAATCAGCTCATTAAACGTCCCCACCGAGGGTCATGCCTACCCGTAAGGGTGTGTAGACTTAGTCGTCCACGCGACCCAATGCGGATCGGTCGACTTCACGCACAAACTTTGAATCTCTTCGCAGGCGTGAGCAGGTTTCCTCACGAGTTTTTCCTCACCGTAAGTGCGGCGGATAATGTACATATAATTACGAAAATTCGAAAACATTGATACGTGGCGGGATTTGAACCTCAGCACTTCCGGTAGGAAGGCAAGTCCACACCATTGAGCCACCGACGATTTTTGCCTCAATATCCGGGTATTTTATAGATTCGAACAAACCTCTTTGTTTATATACAAATATTCCTATTTCAAATGCAAAAAGTCCATCTCCACAATACTCGTACGAGTGCGGTGCAGTATCAAGTGGAGCTATCCACAGTTATATTGACGCCGCTTAACGTTATTTACCATCTTTCAACACCGATGCGCTTCATAGTAGGTAAGAAAGAAAAAAAGAAATAATTAACTGGATTTTATTTAACTGACTGCAAATACTGCAATTGTGGTTTTCTTTTTTAAATTAATTTCTATAAATGTGTAATATGTAGATGAATACGCTTTTGATTAATTTATAATATACAAATATTATGATTTAATCAAAAATGATTAATTGATTAAATCATAATTTACAATATGTATTATTTAATCAATAGTGGAGGCTGGATGAGAAAGCGAGAGACGGGATATCTGGCTCAAAAAGTGGAGACCTATGTCCAGCAGTGGACTGCGATAGGTTTAAGAAGAAGAAGATACAAATATTATCTTGAGTCCTTCCGAGCCTCAGAAGGTACGTTCAGCCGATGGTTACTATCTAAGGATGTTAACATCCATAGGTAGTCTCGATACTGAGTCGTCTAGGTAGGTACCGAGTGCTAGATATCGTCCGTGAAACAGGAGTATTATGCACATATGTGTTTCGGGATGGAAACTGTAACTAGTGAAATTACCGGGTATGAGAGACCTAAAATCAGTCGTCTCGGGTGTCAGACGCAGTATGGCACTAAAGAAGCAATTATATGACTTACTCGTATATGAGCTTAAATGTTTGTTTAACTGCATGGGGACCAAATTAAGCTCTAAGTGTAGTAACAATATTATGTTATGTGATTTACATTAATTCTTACTTTGATATAAACGCAAAAAATACTTTACTCCTTATGCTTCTAGGTATATAAAGCATAGTACAACTTTGATTTCATGAGATTCAACCCTTATATAATTCCATTAGGTTTAAAATGTGGTGTCAAGATAATATCGTGTCAGAGCCTTATAAATAATTATAAAGGTTATAGAGGACCCATTACATGGATTTTCATGGAACTTGGTCCCCAAAAAGATCAAGTTGAACAAAGGTCAAGCTTTAAATAATGTCTTCGAAATGTGACCATAATGGTTAAGTTTAACCTCGGTGTTGTCGAGGGCAAAGACTATCCATAGCTAATTTAGCATAGGTGAATGTTTGTGATAATTTTGTCTGTTTGAAATAATCAAAAATAAATGTGGTACACATTTTTTTTACAATATGTTTTTTGTTTTATTACTTCTTTTGCAGATTTTTAATCTTCATAATATGATAAAAAAGTAGCTGCTTTGTTTTGTATTTTACATATCATAAAATGGAATTGGATGTAGCTATCCATACTAATATTATAAATGTGAAAGTATCTCTGTCTGTCTGTCTGTCTGTCTGTTTGTTACGCTTTCACGCCTAAACGGCTGAACGGATTTTATTGAAACTTGGTATGTTGATAGTAGGTAACCTAGAATAGGTTTTAGGCTACTTTTATTCCCGTTTTCACCCCCACTCCCCTAAAATGGGGGTTGGAAGTTTGTATGGAACATCCTGCAATTTTGGTAGTACGACGCTGAAATTTGGTATGCGGATTATATGTCACAAAAGAAAAAATATGGCATATTTTTTTTTCAAAATCCACCCCCAAACCCTTCAAATAGGGGAGGAAGTGTCATATTCGATTTTTCGCAGTTTTAAGGTAGATTTTATTGAAACTTGGTATGTTGATAGTAGGTAACCTAGAATAGGTTTTAGGCTACTTTTTGTCCCGTTTTCACCCCCTCCCCTAAATGGGGTTGGAAGTTTGTATGGAACATCCTGCAATTTTGTAGTACGACACTGAAATTTGGTATGCGGACTTTTGTCACAAAAGAAAAAATATGGCATATTTTTTTTTTCAAAAATCCACCCCCAACCCTTCAAATAGGGGAGGAAGTGTCATATTCGATTTTTCGCAGTTTTAAGGTAGATTTTATTGAAACTTGGTATGTTGTAGTAGGTAACCTAGAATAGGTTTTAGGCTACTTTTTGTCCCGTTTTCACCCCCCACTCCCTAAATGGGGGTTGGAAGTTTGTATGGAACATTCCGCAATTTTTGTAGTACGACGCTGAATTTGATATGCGGACTGTTGTAGAAACGAAAAAATATGGCATATTTTTTTTTCAAAAATCCACCCCCAAACCCTTCAAATAGGGGAGGAAGTGTCATATTCGGTTTTTCGCAGTTTTAAGGTAGATTTTATTGAAACTTGGTATGTTGATAGTAGGTAACCTAGAATAGGTTTTAGGCTACTTTTTGTCCCGTTTTCACCCCCCACTCCCCAAAATGGGGGTTGGAAGTTTGTATGGAACATTCCGCAATTTTGTAGTACGACGCTGAAATTTGGTATGCGGACTATATGTCAGAAACGAAAAAATATGGCATATTTTTTTTCAAAATCCACCCCAAACCCTTCAAATAGGGGAGGAAGTGTCATATTCGATTTTTCGCAGTTTTAAGGTAGATTTTATTGAAACTTGGTATGTTGATAGTAGGTAACCTAGAATAGGTTTAGGCTACTTTTGTCCCGTTTTCACCCCCCACTCCCCTAAATGGGGGTTGGAAGTTTGTATGGAACATTCCGCAATTTTTGTAGTACGACGCTGAAATTTGGTATGCGGACTGTTTGTCAGAAACGAAAAAATATGGCATATTTTTTTTTTCAAAAATCCACCCCCAAACCCTTCAAATAGGGGAGGAAGTATATATCGATTTTTCGCAGTTTTAAGGTAGATTTTATTGAAACTTGGTATGTTGATAGTAGGTAACCTAGAATAGGTTTTAGGCTACTTTTTGTCCCGTTTTCACCCCCCACTTCCCTCAAATGGGGGTTGGAAGTTTGTATGGAACATTCCGCAATTTTTGTAGTACGACGCTGAAATTTGATATGCGGACTGTTTGTCAGAAACGAAAAAAATGGCATATTTTTTTTTTCAAAAATCCACCCCAAACCCTTCAAATAGGGGAGGAAGTCATATTCGGTTTTTCGCAGTTTTAAGGTAGATTTTATTGAAACTTGGTATGTTGGTAGTAGGTAACCTAGAATAGGTTTAGGCTACTTTTTGTCCCGTTTTCACCCCCCACTTCCCTAAAATGGGGGTTGGAAGTTTATATGAAACATTCCGCAATTTTTGTAGTACGACGCTGAAATTTGGTATGCGGACTGTTTGTAAGAAAGAAAAAATATGGCATATTTTTTTTTTCAAAAATCCACCCCCAAACCCTTCAAATAGGGGAGGAAGTATCATATCCGATTTTCCGCAGTTTTTAAGGTAGATTTTATTGAAAGTTGGTATGTTGATAGACGGTAACCTTGAATATATATGTGTTTATATATATATATATATATATATAATGTATATATTTGTTCAGAAATTTTACCCAAAAACCTTAATACTGATATAATATATATAAATATATATGTAATTAGTGATGTATATATGTATATATATGTTTTTTTAAAAATAGACCCAAACCTTTAAAGGTGTGGGGGGAAGCCTATGTATAGTTATATATATCCCCAAAATTGACCCCGTAACCTTTTAAATTGGGGGAGGGGGGGAGGGAAGGGATCCGTTTTTGGAAATGGACTCTAAAACTTTTAAACTGGGGCGGGGGATTTCTATGTATAGTGATATATATGAATACATAATTTTCTTTAGAAGTTTAAACAGTTTACAAGGTAGAACACTAAAAATAAGTATGATGGCTATTTGTCATGAACAATAAATCTTGCATATTGAAGTTTTTACAAACCGGCCCTTAAAGCTTTAAATAAGAAAAAGAAGAAGCAGTGTTGCAGTGTTGAAATTATTCTGTCTATTTCCGAAAAAAAAAACACATATATATATATATATATATTTATTTTTTTTTTCGGAAATAGACCCCAAAACCTTTAAAGGTGTGGGGGGAAGCCTATGTATAATTATATATATATATATCCACAAAATTGACCCAAACCTTTTAAATTGGGAGAGGGGGGAGAAGGGATCCGTTATTGGAAATAGACTCCAAAACTTTTTAACTTGGGTGGGGGATTCCTCTGTATAGTGATATATATGTATACATAATTTTTCTTTATAAGTTTAAACAGTTTACAAGGTAGAAAGCTCAAAACAAGTATGATGGCTATTTGTCATGAACATAATAATGCATAATAAAGTTTTTGCAAACCGGCCTTAAAGCCTTAAATAAGAAAAAAGAAGAAGCAGTGTTGAAATTATTTCTGTTTTGTTACCAAATGGATGGCTCCACTTTCCTGGTAACGAAAACAGAATAATTTGTCATCCCGAATTTAACGCGGGCGAAGCCGCGGGCAAAAGCTAGTTTCACTATAAGTAGCCACAGACATCCGAATATACAATTGACTGGACAGCCGCCAAGTTTATAGGCAGTCCCAGTGTCGCAATTTCTTTTCGTTTCGTACCTGTGAAAGTTATTACATTTCTTGGTAAATTTACTGATTCATTGCGGTGATGGCATGTTACATTGCACAGGATGGCATTTTGGGAAAAAACGGTAATTTCTTCTAATATTTGTGCGTCTTGACTCGTCTCACAGAGCGTAAACTGGTAGCCAGTGTATGCTCGTTGAGCTTACATTTGTCACACTTAAAAACGCGGCTTGCCCTATCTCCTGTATTTGGGAAATCTGTGAAGTAGCCTGTGCAAGGAGAATATACCTAAGAGGATAGTAAACATTGAAAATCAAATGAATAAGACCCAGGATTTTGTAATGAGTAATCAAACAACGAGCGTCGGTGGCTCACGGGTGTGGACGGCTGCCTTCTGATCGGAAGGGCGCAGGTTCCAATCCCGCAAGTACCAATGTGATTTCGAAATCATATGTACGTTATCCGGCGCTCTTAAGCGAAGAAAAACATCGTGATGAAACTATGCACGCCTGCGAAGAGATTCAAAGGTTGTGCGTGATGTCGTCCAACCCGCACTGGGCCCGCGTGGACTACTAAGACCTAAAACCCATACGGTATGCTCGTGCCCCTCGGTCGGGATGTTTAATGAGCTGATGATGATGATGAATCAAACATACAACGGACGATCGATAGCTAATTTAGTATATAAATCGTATACTAGGTAATGTGTACGCATATTCCGCTCCATTGGAAAGCTTGAGAGTAAGTTTGATGTGGTTTGTAGCGCTCCAGGTGTTGACATAGGAGCCCTTTGCCCCTTTGATGTGTCAGCACACAAGCAATACGATAATGTTTGGAATAATCTGTTGACTGTTTATATAGATGAATAGCTGCTGCAATGTCCACCGTCTGAAAGCGTCAACAAAAAGGGTTGACGGTTTCTGTTCGAGTAAAATCTTGAATTTTGACAAATTACGAGGTTCAAATATTTATTAAGTTATAGCACATTAACAAACGCATTGAAGCTTTTTGGAAGAATTTAATCTGATCAACCAAGCTATACATCAACAAGTCATAATTAACATATATTTTAAAAAATTTGACCATAATTTTACTATCTGCCGCACCCTTAACTGAAAGGTACTCAAATTCATAATACAGTAGGTTTTTCTCGACAGGTGACGCAAAAAAACGTATATACTACCTACCTACTACAGTACGATTACTGGTTCAACACCCATCACAATTAAGTTTGCAATTATGTTAAATAATAATTAATTACAATCCCCGCAAATTGCGCACGTTAAAACAAAAGCCCGAACTGTCAAAACCCTGCTCGTATAAATTAAAATGTTGAATACGTCAATCGGCAGGGCGCGCAACCCTGTAGAGTCAGAAACACAAAACGACTCAAGGGCGCGCGAGTGTGGCCGACAGTTTTACAGCCCTGCCTAAAGAATTGCTCATTTGTTATTTTTATACGCTTCGCCATTGTATGCCGTTTTTTCGCTCCGTTGATATCTTGTATTGGTACGGAATAACTTTTTGTCGGAATGTTTGTTTGGTCTGTATGGTATTGCTGTTCGAGCAGTAGGGATTATTGCATCGAAATTGTTAAATGTATACGTACGAGTACGTAGAAAATGGAAACACGACACATGCTTACAACAAATCCCAAACTTTTTGAAATAGGAAGACAATCGTTCGAAAAAATAGATAAACAATAAAGTAACTAGATGCTTGGTAGATGGGCAATTACTTGCGACTCGCCCACAGATCCTGGAAGAGGTTGAGAAATTCTATGGACGACTGTATTCATCGAGCGCTCATCAGCCACAGACCGAGGACACCGAAGATCCACGTGCCCCACTAAGGCGCCATTTTACGCAGGATATCCGAAATGTCGACGTTAGCGAGATTAGTGCAGCCTTGGAGCAACTTAGGAATGGGAGGGCCCCGGGGGATGACGGTATTACGACAGAGCTCCTAAAAGCCGGTGGACAGCCCGTCCTAAGGGCATTAGTCGATCTCTTTAATGCCGTCATCCACCAGGAACTACACCAGAGGCGTGGTTCAGAAGTGTTGTCGTCTTGTTCTTCAAAAAGGGTACAAAACTCTCTTGAAGGCTCAGACGATAGCGCTTCTAAGCCACGTCTATAAGTTGTTTTCTAGAGTTGTAGCGAACCGTCTCGCCATTAGACTTGACGAATTCCAACCACCGGAGCAGGCTGGGTTCGAAAAGGCTACAGCACCGTGGACCACATCCATACTGTTCGGCAGCTTATACAGAAGACCGAAGAGTATAACCAGCCCCTGTGTATGGCATTTGTGGACTACGAGAAAGCCTTCGACTCCGTCGAAACCTAGGCTGTTCTGGAGGCTCTGCAGCGATGCGGTATCGACTGGCGACATATCGAGGTGATGAAGTGTCTCTCCAACGCAGCGACGATGACGTTCAGATCCAAGACCAGCGGACAAGACCAATCCAATTGCGTCGTGGAGTGAGACAGGGAGATGTAATATCCCGAAACTGTTCACAACGCATTGGAGGATGTCTTCAAGACCCTGGACTGGTCTGAACGAGGCGTCAACGTCAATGGAGAGTATATTTCCATCTTCGTTTTGCTGACGATATCGTCATCGTGGAGAGTCATCGGAAGAGCTTGCGGAGATGCTGAACAGCCTAAATGAATCTTCCCGACGAGTTGGGCTTGGCATGAATTGAACAAGACGAAAGTCATGTTCAACAGTCGTGTCATGCCACAACTGATATGCGTCGATGGCGTCCGTCTCGAGGTTGTGCAGGAGTATATCTACCTGGCCAAACCATCCAACTTGGCCGGCATAACTTCGAGAGGAAGGCTAGTAGGAGGATTCAGTTGGGCTGGGCGGCATTCGGTAAGCTACGTCATGTCCTACGTCAACTATTCCGCAATGCTAAAGAAAAGTCTTTGAGCAATGCGTCTACCCGTACTAACATACGCAGCTGAGACATGGACACTGACTGCGGGATTGGTTCACAAGTTCAAAGTCACTCAACGCGCAATGGAGCGAGCTATGCTTAGAGTCTCTCTTAGGGATAAGATTAGAAATGATTTAATTCGTAAGAGAACCGAACCGTTCGTAAGAGAGAAGAGAGAAGAAAGTTACCGACATAGCCCGCCGGATCAGCAAGTTGAAGTGGCAGTGGGCTGGTCACGTATGTCGCAGAACCGATGGCCGTTAGAGCAGACGAGTTCTGGAGTCGAGACCGCGTCTTGGCAAGCGTAGCGTAGGATGCCCTCTGGCCCTTAGTCCGAACCGGTAGTCATAAAAAAAAATAATAATAACAAGTGACGATCAAAATTATCTGTAACAGATTTATTTGAATAAAGTTTTTTTGTTTGTTTATCTATTATATGTCGACTCCGTAAGGGTCATATGCCACTCCAGTTCATTTAAATGGAGTCAGGGTTAAAGATAACTCCTCTGTGAGTGTGGCCTGGATAAGGGCTAAACCGACCACATTTTTTCAACTTCAAAGGTAGTGCGTCCCTTTATGACTTACCTGTAATCTTTACTAATCCAAGGATATAGTCCTTGGATTAGTCCAACTCCCCATGCTCAGACATTATATCCAAATTTATTTAAGTTAACAAAATTAAACTACCCATAAACAGCTTGTTGCTAGCTAGGATGTTCCAACTGCATGCTACTATTAAATTATCTAATATTAGAGGATCGTCTCCGAAGGCTGTAAGACCACGATGATGCTGTTCCTCAACATAGCCAAAAACGGGCTAAAAAAGGCATAATCGCGATGAGCAGTCCGGTACAACGGACCCTCAATTTGCGTGCTATAAATTTAGACGTAATTGTCGTTCTAGAATCGATTTATTTAGTCACGAGCGGCATTGCTCTCTCTGAATAGGCGCTGCTTCAATCATCAGAAAAGATTTAATTTTTAAATTTTTTTAAATTATAAATTTAATACATACATTATCATTATAAGATGTTATAGGCCGATGATGATGATGTAATTTGATGTCTTATTTCTGCCGTTTCCTTTGTTTAGGTGATAAAATTGTTTAGCATAAGTTTAAGAATAATATTAAAAGGCAAAATTTAATTAATCATCATCTCATGTGTGTAACAGCTACACACGTGACATTGGCGGAATCGAGGAAAACACGCAAAACCGTCATCTCAGGAAAAAAATAAAGAAGAATCAGGACTTGGTCCTAGCTATATGCACCTCGTAAACCTCTTAAATGCTGGGAGCAGGCGTCTGACAATAATAAACGAAATTATCATTTCTGTTGCAGTATACAATAGTATTTAAATCAAATTATATATTTTGTAGTGTGTAATTTATTTCTTAACGGTCTTTATTTTTTTGTTTCTTAAGAAAACAAACAGCTTTATATATAACATACCTCCAATATAAGCAACGTGGTACCGTATAGGTATAAATAGCATAAAATATAATGTACGCTTATATTTAAAAAAACAGTACCTACTGGACAACCACCTGAAAGTTAACTACAGGTGAATTTTGCATCATTGGACTATTCATTCATTCGGCCTATTATTCTACTCATATTGTGAAAAAAAAATGGGAACCAAATACCATTTAAATTATTTTTTTAAAATCAAATATGTATCATAGATCAATCATATGATTCCCTATGTGTATCATATGATTTTTGTATGTTTCATTAGTGTTTAAAAATATAAGATTTTTGTATCAATCGATTTGGAAGATGTACTTTGAATCACGAGTAGGTTCTTATTAAAAAAATAATGGCAATGTTTTCGATTTCACCCTGTATAAGTGTTATCCTTGTATTGCCAACATAACGAATGTCGTTATGGCTTGACGGACCCAGGACCTCTCATTCGTCATCATCATCAGCTTATTACTTGACTTGACACTACAATCCAACTGCGAATTGTTTTAGGTACTTAACAACTGATAAGCATACCTTATTTTTTTCGTAAATGCATAAATAATATACATAGAAACACCAAATGTTTGTAATGCCCGGGGATCGAACCTTGAAGTAGTAGCCGACATCTCGACCATTACACCACATGGATCGTCATGGATGAACTGTTTATGTTGTAACCAACTAATACCCTGTCATAAAACAGAACGAATAAGTGCATAATTGTACTATAGAAATTGTATGGAAAATGTCATACCGATCCTATGAGCGCATTTTAAAATAAGGGGAATAATGGCGTCGGACTTATTTCACCATCATCATCATCATTACAACCTAGAATTCCACTGCTGAACGAAGGCCCCTAAAAGAAGAAAGAAGGAAGGTCCCCTAATGATTTCCACGTGGACGGTTCCCTTGCAGTTGACATCCCTCTGCTACTCGCCACCGTACCTCTGGTCGGGAGTCGGCTATGCTTCGTCCCAAACATATGTAAGGCTACCATGACCCCCCCCTCCCCCAACGCCCTAAGCCGAGGTTCGAGTCCCGTTCGGGGACACCCTTAGGCTCGTTGTGTAAATTTTTAAGGCTGAGAGCCATCTGTTCTCGCCAATGGCCCGGTGAAGCTGAACCATCTGAGGCCAACAGCAGCTGCTTTCCGTTATTTATCATGCGACAAAAAAAATACTCACGTAAAAAAAATACTAAAGTACGTCACAATAATAGAAATAATCCGCCGGCTTATTGTCATACCACAAACTTGAAGCCCTCAGGGGTAGCAAGTTTGCAAAGTTCAATCCGCAGGGAGAGGGTTCATTACCATACTTCGCCGAATCGGAAAATGGACTCAACACTGTCGAACTTTTTAACTGATTGAAAAATAATAAAGTGGATTATATCTGGGTAAAGGCGGTGCAAGGGCTGGTACTGAGAAGTTCCAGGAGAATCGGTTATATTGGTAAAGCACGAGTTGTTCAAAAACGATATCGACGCGGGTAAGTTTGCGTCGAAGGAAAGGGTATGGAAATTGGACTATTGGACTGAGCGGAAAAATAAGCGAATGGATTTCTATTTTTTATTGATATCAAGTAACATGAGTTAGTATATTTCATGTCTTCAAATACCATTCGTACTTTTGCGCCTTCAAAACGCACTTGTCCGGTATTTGATCATTTTGGTTACTTCTGTCATTCTCAGTTCCGGAACATTTAGCAAATGCAGGGAACACTCTTTTTTGTTACAAAGTGTTCAGGACGCTCACCTGACTGTAGGTGATCCGCCTGACCATGACAAAGCGGCATTGATTGAAACCAACAACAAACAAAAAGTTATTATTCTTAATACCAGTGCCACCAAAAACAACAGATGTATGGTCTCTCACACCCGGTAATTTACTAGACTCAGTCTAAATTGAAATATAGTGACATCGGAGGCCAAGCTTCGATTGTTAGTTCAATATTAAAATGTTGTCAAAAGTAAGACGAACAACCCGTCAAAGAGTTTTATACCATTATTAATATTTTTTGTTTGTATCGGAAAGAAACTGTTTATAAAGAAAAATCTGATTTTAGTGTTTATTGTGCAACAAATATACAATACATGACAAACGATTGGAAAGGGAGAAATAAAAACAAAAATGTAATCCTACCACATTGCAGATCGGCAGGTTCAAATTCCGACAGGGACAAATGGCTTTTCAAACTTTTTTAATTCCATGTACGTTCATCCGACACACTTACGGTGAAGCAAAATATCGTAAGGAAACCTGTGCACGCCTGCGAAGAGATTAAAGATAGTATGTGAAGTCGGCCAATCCACACTGGGCCCGCGTGGATGACTAAGGCCTGTACACCCTTTACGTCTAGCCTCGTGCTCTCGGTGGGGACCTATAATGAGATAACCATGATGATGGTGATAGGCGGAAGAAGAATTTAGGCCTCCATGCAACCTTGCTCACTCGGCGAAACATAACGCACGCGTTAAACGCCTAACACCTAATCCCTAGAGCTAATCGTCGAGTTCTAGCTTTATTCAGTTTTTTTACGTTGTGACAGAGCGTTTCACTTTGATCCAATGAAATTCGGCCGTCAAAACCAAAGGCTAATCAAACACATGCTTCCATGATATAAAAAGTATAGATTCGTGATATGCTCACAAAACAATCGAAAGAAGTATTCCGAATGCAGCGACAGTACACATACACATATTTCAAATGAGCGTAGATTTACCTAAAAAAAGCTACAAACTGTATTCTCTTTGGCGATTCGTTTTTGAGGTACGAATGGCGTATCTACCTTCACATATACAGAATATCATTGAACGCGACATGTTGAACCGTCAGCTTTCCATGGCACTGACGTGAGCCACGTATGCGTGGTGCACTGCGTGTGAGTCAGAGCCGTGACGTCAATACTTATAAAGTTGTATAATGTTTGTTTCAGTTCCACGGATTGACGTGTAAATTTTTTTCGGAATATGATTTAAAAAAAATCACAGTGTTCATTTGACCTCTAGTCGTAATGTTGGCTCTAATGCTATATGTGATGCATTATTGGTCCTTGCTATTTCTCTTATATTTATTATTTGTATTCACTATTGTGACTTAATTGTTTCAATTTAATGAATACTTATTTATTAAGAAGGAAACGCAACTCACGGCCGCCGCGCGGAAAAACATTATGTATATTTTTAAAATAATAGGCATTTCTTATCATTGTCCATGTTCGTTTATAACATCAAGAATAAAACTCCCATCTACTAATGTTATTGTATAGACACAACTTAGAATTAGACATGACTTTCGTATGCATGATAAGACCAAACTGTTGGTAAGATCTTAGGTATCGTCATGGTGCCTAAATACTGGCTATTAATGTTAAAGCCAAAGCCTTCCAATCAAGTAGCTTAAACACATCTTCGGACGCAGCTGTGAACAGTTTCGGAGATATAACGTCTCTATATACTCCTCGCGCCATTGGATTGATTGGTTAATCTGCTTATGTTCTCGGGCAGAAGTTCACCTATGCTTCCATTAAATCATTAAAACCATTCATACTTTTTCAGACTAACTTTGACAGCCTGTCGGAATCTCGCTAACAACAAATGTGTGTCCAAATTCGATCAGTTTTGTGTATGGAAACTAACAAATATTAAGCCATTTGGCTTGTATTATCAACACAGCCATAAATTTCGTTAAGAGAAAAACTGAAAAGAGCATGGCTTGCGTATTAAAAGGGTGCAAAAACAGAATTGATAAAAAGGAATTACACATTTTTTAGTTGACATGTATTCGTGATTGTGCGTCTAATATACAATAAACTGTATATCTAAGGTTAGCAGCTTTAAAATGAATACTAATTTAAAATCAATAGTGACGTCATAACGACGTCACATTTCCAAGGTCCGGTAGTTGGGTCAGTAGGGCGATCCGCGGCATAAATAGTAATAAATACACCGCTTGACTTTGACAAATGAACAAAACCCCGGGGCACGGTTAAAGTCACAGGCTGATGGTTCTAATGATTATAAACGGGCTGCACGGGCCACAAGATAGTAGAACTTGGAAGAAATCACTGTATATTATATATACATATATAGCGTCGGTGGCTCAATGGTGAGGACTGTTGCCCTCCTACCGGGAGGTCTGAGATTCAAATCCCGCCACGTACCAATGTGATTTCGAGTTCTCTCTTTCGGTGAAGGGAAACATCATGAGGAAACCTGCGCACGCCTGCGAAGAAATTCAAAGGTTGTGCGTGAAGTCGGCCAATCCGCACTGGGCCCGCGTGGACGACTAAGGCCTAAACCCCGCGTACGGGTAGACTCTTGCCCTCGGTGGGACGTTTAATGAGCTGATGATGATATATACAATGTAAGTGGTTGCGATGTCGGCTCTTACACCAAGGGTTCCGGGTTCGATCCCCAGTCTGTACAAACATTTGTGGGCATGAATGTCTGTTTGTATTGGTCTGGGTGTTTCTATATATAATATTTATATACAATTATATATAGTATGTTTATCCGTTGTTTAGTACCCATATAGGACTAGATGGTGCTATGTGAATGTAAGTGGATATATGGAGTGTCGATGGCTCATTGGTGTGGAGTTTACGAAATCACTTTTACCTGTACGTTATTAAACGCTCTTACAGAGAAGGAAAACATCGTGAGGAAATCTGTCTACGTCTGCGAAAAGATTCAAAGGTTGTGCGTGAAGTCGGCCAAACCGCACTGACCCGCGTGACAACTACGGCCTATACACGTTTTACGTGTGACTTATGGCCCGGACGTTAAGACGTTAATGATGATGAAGCAGCTGACTTCACATTTCTGTATAAAATTTGCCAAACACCTACCTGAAATCAAAGATACGACATAATATAATGTTTCTCAATTTCTCTTTTCGCAATTAGTTATTCACTGTAAACAATTTTCTTTATAAGTTTAGTTCATACTTTAGTACCAGAAAAATCAGTATACTTACAAAAATAATATTTGTCAATATTAAATCATAGACAGCAGCTGTCATTATGGAGACAAATTTTATGTATTGATTACAGTCCGTCCCTGCCCGTCCGTATTTTTTCAAACGTTCATGTTTAGTACAAATAGTCCACCTTAACTTTTTCAAAGAAAACATATTAAAAATTTTAGAATAGACTGTTTTGGATAAATTTTTACTGAATAAATCCGAAACCAGTTAAAATAAGTACGGCAATGTATTTGAACACCTCTGGAATACATAACATTGCTCGCTTTTGTTCGAAAAATGTTTTAATAAATTCCAATTAATTTTATCCTATAATCCTATTTAATTGAAAAATTCATACAAACCCGCCACCGTCACTAGTTTAAATCTTCAAACAGATAACGATCCAATGAAAACCTTGGTTATCTCGTGGATCGGAATTTTAAAACAGGCCCTTTTTCTAATTACTAAAGCCCGTTGTATGCGAAAAGCCAAAAATAATTAGGACAGTGTACACTGAATCGCTTAGTAATTTTGAACTCTTTTCACTTCTGCAATAAGTGTTAGAATGAAACGCGTTTAGACAATGATTAGTTGTGATTATAGAGGTGCTCAACGAGCCATATTCCAAAGGTAAACAGTGACTTCAAAAAAACTTACAGAATAAAGCTCCATTCGCAATTTAGAAAGACAGTTTAATTATGCCTTTTAATAAAGTTGATAAGACAAATATTGGCTTTGTATAAAAAAATATATATTTGGAAACCTTATTTATTTATTATGGACAACCAACAAATCTTACACTAATTTTATCTATAATACAATAACTAAAGAACTGATTAACGACGTGCAATCGTGTTAAGTCTACACTTTTTATCTACATATACACTTCTCATCAGCCTACTCCTGTCCACTGCTGTACATAGGCGTCTCCAATAGTACACACACTTTAAAGTGTTACTTTAAAAGTTTAACTTTATATTATGACTTTAAAAAATAACTAAAGAATTTACCAATCTTGAAGTTTTACTAAAAGTACTTTTTTATAAGTTTACTGATTAGACCTGATAATTTTCCATTGATGTTATACATTAAGACCTAACATGCGGACCCAATGCGAATTTGGATCCCCAACAAAATTAACGACTACCGTCGTAAGATGTAGAGAATGCAATACTAACCTTTACACTTTATTTCATTTTACAATATAACATTTACATTATCATTTCATTATTTTCACTTAGATATCACTATGCATTTTCATCTCTTTTATCATCTTTCCGAACACTTTCGTGTAATTTTCTTTACTTTTATGCGTTGACTTCTCGCGTTTTACACAAATAACCCATTATAAGCCTGCGAACAACGCATATAATTAAGTATTTCACATTCGATCCTTTGAGCCTCAATTACTTATATCCGGGAGTACTTATACGTACCGGACACGTGGCATTTCATCCCTTAGCATTTTTCCTTCGTTTTCCATTAAATTTATTATTATTTTCACCTTATTTGGGGTTTTAAATTAAGTTGTACCTTTATTTGACATGTTTATTTACATTTATGGCGTATCTTAGCAACGCTCAATTTACTCTTAAATTCCTTATTTTTGCTATACGACCTACGTTAAAATCTTATTAATTTCGAATCTAAATAGAAATCATTTCAAATTCGATGGTTGTCAAGGGTGCGATATAAATAGAGGCCTTTGGCTACTGTACGGGTCTTTTCACCAGATTCTTTTGGATGGATTCCATTCTTTGATTCTCTCATCAGATACTCTTATTATTCTTTCACCAAGTTTCTTGCTGTGTTACCTACTGTGATATTTTGTGATTCTCTTGTGATTCTTTGGTTTCTTTTCGGGAAAATATCTCGAAATTCTTACCGGGAGAGACCTTACGAAGTCTTGCTTACGCGACTCGCATACTAAACCAAACTTTCATTTACATTCCACAAATCGCTGCTGCCGCTGCTGCTGCCGAGGCTGTTACGTGAGAAGCCAAACTATTGGAGCTTCGGGTGTCCTATCGCCGGAGCTGACGCGCACCAGGTGCCAGTGAATCCCTGGAAGCGCCCTAATACTACGCGGCTCTGTGGAATCAAGCCCTCCACGGCGCCTCAAACTCACTGCCCGTGCCATCGTGCTCATCCCTGCGGTTTACCGGTGCATCCTAAGCTGTAGAAGACGAACAAGGAAGATTCAAGCTACCACACTATACACCATCATACATACCTCTCACTTTACACCTCCACTCATTCCCATCCACGTTTAGTTAATTTGTATTAGGTCTTTTATATTAAATTCCATATCCCTCTATTATTGGTCTTCTCATTTGTCGCTTCACGACAAATTGGCGCCCAACTTCAAATTCTTAGAACCCACACATCTCATTCACTTCATTTTGTTACATTTATCTCCCCTAGAATCATACTTTTATATCTCCCCGTATTATTATATTCTTTTAGATACATGTACATATTCTTGTAAGTATAACTATTTATAATATTCTATATTTGTAATTCTACTTTTACTTACTATTTTAGTTACTATCTATTTTATTAATTCTATTTTTACTTAATTTTTCTAAATTCCAAAACAATACTTTATCTAGTATTTTCATTATCTTTCTCTTTGGCATCTTTTGGCCCATACATTTATTTATTTACTACCACATTCATATATTTTACTTTAATACATTTGTATTCATTCATACTAGATTCATAATTCCATTCCTTACTTAGTACTTTTCCTACCTTCTAAATTATTTTTTTTATTGATTTTTATGTTCTTAAGGGACCACTATTGCCCTTCTTCTTTTTTTTAACAAGGGACTACTATTGCCCTTGTTCTCTACTATTGTCTTGTAAGGCCTTCTACTACTACTACTTCTACTATGGCCTTACTTAGACTCCTTCGGCACTGCCATGTGCTGTCCTATTTTCTTTTGAGCGGTTGGCAACTCGTTAAATAAGCCTAGGCTGGAGCGGCTGATCACTCCTTAAATAAGCCCTGATTACA
The DNA here is from genome assembly GCA_019425675.1 of Leucinodes orbonalis. Taxonomy (NCBI): domain Eukaryota; kingdom Metazoa; phylum Arthropoda; class Insecta; order Lepidoptera; family Crambidae; genus Leucinodes; species Leucinodes orbonalis. The sequence continues at coordinate 96,647 of PQWD01013002.1, forward strand.
TTTTTTTTTTCCACTCGTGGAGCGGATGACAACTCCCTCATAAATAAGCCTATTGTTATTTTGGAACCTCCTTCTAGAGTGGCAGTCATAGAATGTGAACTCCACCCTTATGGTATGAATGATAGCATGAGTGAAGAAGTTTGAATCAATGTAAGGTTGTATGGATGTGTGAAGCAGTGTTCCCTGGTTACTATTCGGACTTCTCTTATAAAAATTTTCTCTAGTCGAAAATTTTTCTGGGGTTTTGGGGGAAATGTAGAGAATGCAATACTAACCTTTACACTTTTATTTCATTTTACAATAAACATTTACATTATCATCTTTATTATTTTCACTTAGATATCACTATGCATTTTCATCTCTTTTATTATCTTTCCGAACACTTTCGTGTAATTTTCTTTACTTTTATGCGTTGACTTCTCGCGTTTTACACAAATAACCCATTATAAGCCTGCGAACAACGCATATAATTAAGTATTTCACATTCGATCCTTTGAGCCTCAATTACTTATATCCGGGAGTACTTATACGTACCGGACACGTGGCATTTCATCCCTTAGCATTTTTCCTTCGTTTTCCATTAAATTTATTATTATTTTCACCTTATTTGGGGTTTTAAATTAAGTTGTACCTTTATTTGACATGTTTATTTACATTTATGGCGTATCTTAGCAACGCTCAATTTACTCTTAAATTCCTTATTTTTGCTATACGACCTACGTTAAAATCTTATTAATTTCGAATCTAAATAGAAATCATTTCAAATTCGATGGTTGTCAAGGGTGCGATATAAATAGAGGCCTTTGGCTACTGTACGGGTCTTTTCACCAGATTCTTTTGGATGGATTCCATTCTTTGATTCTCTCATCAGATACTCTTATTATTCTTTCACCAAGTTTCTTGCTGTGTTACCTACTGTGATATTTTGTGATTCTCTTGTGATTCTTTGGTTTCTTTTCGGGAAAATATCTCGAAATTCTTACCGGGAGAGACCTTACGAAGTCTTGCTTACGCGACTCGCATACTAAACCAAACTTTCATTTACATTCCACAAATCGCTGCTGCCGCTGCTGCTGCCGAGGCTGTTACGTGAGAAGCCAAACTATTGGAGCTTCGGGTGTCCTATCGCCGGAGCTGACGTGCACCAGGTGCCAGTGAATCCCTGGAAGCGCCCTAATACTACGCGGCTCTGTGGAATCAAGCCCTCCACGGCGCCTCAAACTCACTGCCCGTGCCATCCTGCTCATCCCTGCAGTTTACCGGTGCATCCTAAGCTGTAGAAGGCGAACAAGGAAGATTCAAGCTACCACACTATACACCATCATACATACCTCTCACTTTACACCTCCACTCATTCCCATCCACGTTTAGTTAATTTGTATTAGGTCTTTTATATTAAATTCCATATCCCTCTATTATTGGTCTTCTCATTTGTCGCTTCACGACAAAGATAGTCGGGGGGCGGATCGTGAATTTGTGGGGCCCTGGGCTAAAACTACTGAGGAGCCTATCAACCAATTGTCATGCCAATAAACTGTTTCTATAATGATATAATTGCTATATATTCTTTATTGCACAAAAAACTAAATACTAATTGCACAAAAGGCGACCTTATTGCTGTGGTAGCAATCTCTCCCAGGCAACCTTTGAATGAAAGAGAAACCGAATCGCCTATTGTTTTTAGCAAGATCTTGGGCGATCGTCAACTGAACCCCATTAAGTCCTCAAAATATCATTCTAGCTTCTTTAATCGAAAATACAGTTTTGCATTTATTATGTTAAAGATAGGGAATCGTACTGAAACTAAATTTAAACTTCTTAATTGAGAATACCGATTTTCAGTTCACAGTGCAGTTACGTTTCAGTTCAAATATAATTCAGTTAAAATACAATTTCCGGATTTTCCCTTTCCGGTGTTACAACGACCGCTGATATAACTCAATAAGACAACTTGTTTATTTCAATTTCATTTCCCATTTAAATAGGAATTGCAGACATATTAGCTTTTGTACCAAATAAGGTCAACATCAATCAAATCCTTCAACTGACATATATCTTACTGCAGTAGCACAGCCTTGGGAAGATTGGGTCGTAACCCACCCGTGGTAGGTGTGACTATATATATTTATAAATATTTTAAAATTTTATCTGTGTGTCGATTTGTTCCGGGTAATCTCTAAAATGGCTAGACAGATTTGGATGGGACATCTTTTGGCTGGTAGCTGAGGTAATAAGGAAAATCTAAGGCTACTATTATTTAAAAAAAACCTTTTTATTTAGAAAAAAAGAGGAAGCCGCATTTTGCCTTAACTACGTACTACGAATGGATTTTAGGTCATGTTTTACTGCGGGAGAATATCTTATACCGAGGGGCATAACTAGTCATCCACTATATTGCGGCCTGCCTCCCCGCGGTTATTCGGCCTGTAGCTCGATCCATTTTTAATACAGTGCGGGTAATTTTAATTATGAAACGTTCAGCGGAGTTGAGCATACTTATTTTTAGATTGTTTCAAATACATTATTAATGATTTTTGCGCTCCGGCGTCTCACACATGTTTTGTGTTTTTAATTTTTTGGTAGGTTTTTGTCTTACTTTACATAAAATTTTTAACACATGGACAAAACAGGATAGCACTCAAATGGGAACCAGGTCATATCGCATAATTGGTAATAAAAATTCCGAAGAACTCGCAAAGGCTGCGGCCAACGCCATCCAAGGGACTGTAGAACCTATCTGTGGGATCCCCGAAAGCCTGAGTAAAAATGAATTAGAACGAAAGCTCCTTGAGGACTCCGTCAACTACTGGCTACCTGACATTGTGATTATTTAAGTCTTACATAATCTAAGTCTTTGAATTAACTCATTAACTACCAGAAATCCAGACACAGTGGTGAGCCTATTGTTTGTGACGCTTTAAGGCTTCTCTGACGGTCAAAGGGTTAAGGATTTATTGTTCTTCTTTTATTGGACCCTAAATCAATTGCATATAGTACGGTGTCGAACCGTTTCACCAATTAGCACTCATCCGAATTCGAACATAAACCTATTTATTTGACGTTAGTTCAGGCTTTGTCCGTTCAAAGTCAACATTCGATTTTTCAGCTTAAGCCGTTAATTGGCTCAGCGCAAATTACTCTCTGTTTTAACTTTATCCATCGATTGACATCTATCCTCTACGTTTATCCAATCAAATTAATGAAGCTGTTCAAAACCCGCCACGTACTAATGTGTTTTCGAATTTTCGAAAATATGTACTTTATCCGACGCTCTTACTGTGAAGGAAAAGATCGTAAGGTAACCTGTGCACGCCTGCGAAGAGATTTAAAGGTTGTGCGTGAAGTTATCCAACCCGCACTGAGCCCGCGTGAACGATCAAGGCCTAATCATCCTATACGGGTAGGCTCGTGCCCCCGGTGAGGACGTTTAATGAGCTGATAATGATGATGAATGAAGCTCTGTTTTGTTGTTATGGAATAAGTTTGTAAAAGATCTGTAAATTTTAAGACGACTCATGTAATAGGGTAGGATCATTGGGTTCCGGGTTTGATCATGTGCATGAACATGTCTGTTTGTCCTGGGTGCTTTCTTTATATAAATAAGGTAAAGTGCAAATGAAGAGTAGGCATTTAGAAAAAGAAAAACGAAAGAATAATTATCCACTCTTTGGTACCCATATTACAAGTCCCTTGCTTGAATGGCTAGATGGCATTGTATGAGTAAGTAGTATTTCTTTTATTTAGTAAATTACCGGGTATTTAAAGAGATCTAACATCTGTTGTATCGGGTGCCAGACGCAGTGTGGCATTTATGTCTATAAGTTGTTAATTTTCCTGCATTACAACTATGTCATGGTAAGGCGTATCAGTTACTATCAGGTCAGCGTCCTAACCGTCATGTACACTCTGTAATATAAATTTGATTTCTATTTAAAGTTAATAATGGGTAAATAATTAAATGAAAAATTGATTTCTTGGAAATACATATATATGTATATATTTTACACAGTATACATTAAGATCAAAACAAACAAACAGACAGAGACGATTCAACGGTATTTGAAATAGATTAGACCGAATTATCTCGAGATCGAATAATACTTCGTTACATAACGCTTTGATTCACAAACCAACGCAACATAAAGTAACTACTGCGTTAATTAAAACAGAAAAAAAAGTTTTTCTGCCTATTTAAAATTCAAAGAGCGGACGTAAGAGGGAACAAAATGGCGGACATTTCCTTCCACAGAATAAATTTCAAAACAATCCTAAGTTAGCCTGTCAGAGCCTGGGACCGTTTAAGGGGCATATACACCTTTTCACTACTATCATATATTTTTGACTTTATATATTGTTTGAGATTTTATTATGAGAGAATTGAACAAAAAAGTAGATAAGTTAATTATTATAAAAAGGGACAAATTAAAACATTAATTATCTATTCAAACACACATATAAATTGTCAAAATCTATTCAAACACACAAATAAATTTTTAACAACATACGATGAGGACAGATTTGAAAAAAATACATTGGTGAGCTGTCTGGAAAAGATTGCTATGCGATAGTACCACCCTAATTGCAAATTCTAATAACTGCATAGTTTAAACCATAACTATATCTCTTTTTGTGTGTAATAAAGAAGATTATCTATCCGTATTTAATAATAAATATTTAACATTCCGCTGATTTTAAACTTTTTTATATATTAAAAAAAGGTATAAGCAGCCTAATTGCTGTTGCTAAGCAATCAAACACGTTTGTAGTACACCAGTGTTCTTGAGATTAAAGTACCACGTTGCTCCTTACTAATTAGTGTTTTTATAGTACCACTGTTTTTTTTTCAACTCTGTGCAAATAATAGGCTATGGGCCATCAACTTAAAGTCAATGGCAGTGAATAAGTGAGTACTGGCCCTAACAAACTTGAACGCTGAACAAGTGAGTGAAACAAAACAAAAGATTTACGTGTAAACTTTTATAAAAGCTTAGAATTAGTAAGTCGCGTTTAAATTAAGCCTGAAGTTTGTTCGCGAACAGTGATACAGCTGCGATCACATTTAAAACTGATGGATAAATAATGCATGATTCAGTTCCGAGACTGGACTTGTAGTACCGTTTTCGGTTGATTATCCTATAAGTTAAGCATCTTTTGCGATCGCCAGTCTTCAGGGTGACCATATCACAAATAAATAAATATCAACTGACATTCACACAGCACCATGTAAAGCGAGGACTTTTTTGGAAACACATACATACATGTTATACGTAGAAACTCACAGGCCATTACACAGACATGTTATTGCACACAAATGTCGTATTACCCGGGGATGGAACCTGGAACCCTTGGTGTAGTAGCCTACGTCTCGACCACAGATATAGGAATGCATAATAATTGTATTCCTTTATCTGTGGGCTTGACCATGGAATCACATGGGTCGTCAGGTTCAGTATATTAAGGCATCAGTCCTTTAGAAACCAACTTTAGTCGTTTTTAGTCTTTTAGTTGTATGCAAACAACTGACGTTTAAGTCTTTTAACACAATGACTAAGTCTTATGAATAAATTCTTTAACGTTTTTACCTTTAGTTGTATGAAACACTGACGTTTAAGTCTTTTAACACAATGACTAAGTCTTATGAATAAACTCCGTCAACTACTGGCTACCTGACTTGTGATTATTTAGTCTTACATAATCTAAGTCTTTGAATTAACTCATTAACTACCAGAAATCCAGACAAGCGGTGAGCCTATTGTTTGTGACGCTTTAAGGCTTCTCTGACGGTCAAGGGTTAGGATTTATTGTTTTCTTTTATTGGACCTAAATCAATTGCATATAGTACGGTGTCGAACCGTTTCAACCAATTAGCACTCATCCGAATTCGAACATAAACCTATTTATTTGACGTTAGTTCAGGCTTTGTCCGTTCAAAGTCAACATTCGATTTTTCAGCTTAAGCCGTTAATTGGCTCAGCGCAAATTACTCTCTGTTTTAACTTTATCCATCGATTGACAATCTATCTCTACGTTTATCCAATCAAATTAATGAAGCTGTTCAAAACCCGCCACGTACTAATGTGTTTTCGAATTTTCGAAAATATGTACTTTATCCGACGCTCTTACTGTGAAGGAACATCGTAAGGTAACCTGTGCACGCCTGCGAAGAGATTTAAAGGTTGTGCGTGAAGTTATCCCAACCCGCACTGAGCCCGCGTGAACGATCAAGGCCTAATCATCCTATACGGGTAGGCTCGTGCCCCCGGTGAGGACGTTTAATGAGCTGATAATGATGATGAATGAAGCTCTGTTTTGTTGTTATGGAATAAGTTTGTAAAAGATCTGTAAATTTTTAGACGACTCATGTAATAGGGTAGGATCATTGGGTTCCGGGTTTGATCATGTGCATGAACATGTCTGTTTGTCCTGGGTGCTTTCTTTATATAATAAGGTAGAAAGTGCAAATGAAGAGTAGGCATTTAGAAAAGAAAAACGAAAGAATAATTATCACTCTTTGGTACCCATATTACAAGTCCCTTGCTCGAATGGCTAGATGGCATTGTATGAGTAAGTAGTATTTCTTTTATTTAGTAAATTACCGGGTATTTAAAGAGATGTAACTCTGTTGTATCGGGTGCCAGACGCAGTGTGGCATTTATGTCTATAAGTTGTTAATTTTCCTGCATTAACTATGTATGGTAAGGCGTATCAGTTAATATCAGGTCAGCGTCCTAACCGTCATGTACCTTTGTAATATAAATTTGATTTCTATTTAAAGTTAATAATGGGTAAATAATTAAATGAAAATTGATTTCTTGGAAATACATAAATATGTATATATTTTACACAGTATACATTAAGATCAAACAACAAACAGACAGAGACGATTCAACGGTATTTGAAATAGATTAGACCGAATTATCTCGAGATCGAATAATACTTCGTTACATAACGCTTTGATTCACAAACCAACGCAACAAAAGTAACTACTGCGTTAATTAAAACAGAAAAAAGTTTTTCTGCCTATTTAAATTCAAAGAGCGGACGTAAGAGGGAACAAAATGGCGGACATTTCCTTCCACAGAATAAATTTCAAAAACAATCTAAGTTGCCTGTCAGAGCCTGGGACCGTTTAAGGGGCATATACACCTTTTACTACTATCATATATTTTTGACTTTATATATTGTTTGAGATTTTATTATGAGAGAATTGAACAAAAAAGTAGATAAGTTAATTATTATAAAAAGGGACAAAATTAAAACATTAATTATCTATTCAAACACACATATAAATTGTCAAAAATCTATTCAAACACACAAATAAATTTTTAACAACATGCGATGAGGACAGATTGAAAATATACATTGGTGAGGCTGTCTGGAAAAGATTGCTATGCGATAGTACCACCCTAATTGCAAAATTCTAATAACTGCATAGTTTAAACCATAACTTATATCTCTTTTTGTGTGTAATAAAGAAGATTATCTATCCGTATTTAATAATAAATATTTAACATTCCGCTGATTTTAAACTTTTTTATATATTAAAAAAAGGTATAAGCAGCCTAATTGCTGTTGCTAAGCAATCAAACACGTTTGTAGTACACCAGTGTTCTTGAGATTAAAGTACCACGTTGCTCCTTACTAATTAGTGTTTTTATAGTACCACTGTTTTTTTTTAACTCTGTGCAAATAATAGGCTATGGGCATCAAGACTTAAAGTCAATGGCAGTGAATAAGTGAGTACTGGCCCTAACAAACTTGAACGCTGAACAAGTGAGTGAAACAAAACAAAAGATTTACGTGTAAACTTTTATAAAAGCTTAGAATTAGTAAGTCGCGTTTAAATTAAGCCTGAAGTTTGTTCGCGAACAGTGATACAGCTGCGATCACATTTAAAACTGATGGATAAATAATGCATGATTCAGTTCCGAGACTGGACTTGTAGTACCGTTTTCGGTTGATTATCCTATAAGTTAAGCATCTTTTGCGATCGCCAGTCTTCAGGGTGACCATATCACAAATAAATAAATATCAACTGACATTCACACAGCACCATGTAAAGCGAGGACTTTTTTGGAAACACATACATACACATGTTATACGTAGAAACACACAGGCCATTACAAACAGACATGTTATTGCACACAAATGTCGTATTACCCGGGGATGGAACCTGGAACCCTTGGTGTAGTAGCCTACGTCTCGACCACAGATATAGGAATGCATAATAATTGTATTCCTTTATCTGTGGGCTTGACCATGACATCACATGGGTCGTCAGATTCAAGTATATTAAGGCATCAGTCCTTTAGAAACCAACTTTAGTCGTTTTAGTCTTTTAGTTGTATGCAAACAACTGACGTTTAAGTCTTTTAACACAATGACTAAGTCTTATGAATAAATTCTTTAACGTTTTTACCTTTTAGTTGTATGAAAACAACTGACGTTTAAGTCTTTTAACACAATGACTAAGTCTTATGAATAAATTCTTTGACGTTTTTACCTTTTAGTTGTATGAAAACAACTGACGTTTAAGTCTTTTAACACAATGACTAAGTCTTATGAATAAATTCTTTATCGTTTTTACCTTTCAGTTGTATGAAAACCACTGACGTTTAAGTCTTTTAACACAATGACTAAGTCTTATGAATAAATTCTCCTTTTCTTTTTTTATAGTTGAGTCCATTTAGATGGAAGCTTGTCTTTGAACTAGGCCTAAAACAAAAATACTTAAGTCTCTTTCATCACTAAATGGTCGGCGTATCACTGGCGCGTTCGATTATGACATAAAAAAGCTTTTTTTATGATGAGGGCACACACAAAACATATCACTAAAGTCGATGAATGATAACATAACGTAACATAATTAAATAACATAGCGTAACATGTGTTGTTGCCGCACGGTGATTTGATAACATGAATTGTACCTAACACTTCCTGGCATTGACTTCAAACACGTGTTATTAATTAATCTATAGTTAACTTTAATGAGAATGTCGGCTGAATGATGTCGATATTTGTGTTTACCTCGTGAATTAGGCTCAAATATATACAAATTCGTTTTACGACTTAAAAGATTAGCGGTGATCATGTAAGTTAAGCAACTCTTGCCATGATCAGCCTTGGGATGGGAGACCCAAATATTTTACCTCAACTCCTTCCATGTTTAATGAACCGGTTTGACGAATCTACCCAAAGAACTTTTTGAAAAGGTTCGTTCTTCGAAACTGTTTTATGAAACGGGTTAATCAAACTATGGGTATATTTAACTAACCGGTGATAATATAATTTTCATTCAGGGGAATGATCAGTTCGTGATGTTTTATTGCATGGCGTCAAACACAGTGCACTCACTGACTGAACAGCATTTGCAAGCGCACAGCAGATAAGACAAGACAATACAATTCGAAACCGGTTAGCCGGTTTATTTAGTTTACAAGTATAGGTGAGGTTAAGGTACCCACGCCGGTATTCTTATCACTCTTTCTGCTTAAGAAAAACTGATATCTTCTTATAATCTCGTATAACAAAATATAACTTCTAAATTTGATTAAAGTAAATAAAGAAAACAACTTCATGAGAAAAAATATATTACTGATATAAAAACTAATTAGTGAATATTTTATAAATCAAATCAATGTTGCCTATTATATCTTAGTACACTCACCTAGATAAAGGTCATGTTGTGAAAATGTTTAACGTGATATTTGAAATAAAAAATCAAATAATACTTGTCTATACATGAAAAGAAAATTGGAGTGTCTGTTTTTAATATTTAATACTTCGTGCATAAATATACAAACGGTACACACACCAAAGAAACAATTTTTAATTATTTTTTCTAAATGTCTGTTTGTTCCGGTAATCTCTAAAATGGCTAGAACAATTTTGCGGGACGTTTTTGGCAGGTAGCTGATATTAAAAGGAAATACATAGGCTGTTTTTTTTTTTCGAAAAAAACTAAAACTTTTTATTTTGGTATAATAAACCAAGTTTAGTTTTTTATCTTAGGGCAAGGGCTAAGTTATTCTTTGCCATTTGGTGCTGCAAGTGTTGATGGTATCGCAACGGTGTCGAGTACCAAGAGATGAGTCGTCTGCTCATTTGTCCCTGCATGTATTGTTACTTAAAAAAACTTTTAACGATAATTTACGTGTCTTCTAAAAATATTTAAATGAGCCGAGGTAGACTTTCTTGGTTTTATAAGATTTCTTAAATTCGATAACTAAAAAACACAATGAAAATTTAATAATAACTCAAAAAGAAATAAAGCCTTCTTGTTTAAATTAAATTTTTGGTACCGAGTGTACTTATCAAAGTTAATGTCGTGTTTGCTATTCATATTCATTTAATTTACGTAATTAGAATATAATATCCTCATAGAAATATTGAAGGCAATCCAAATTACCGACTTCCGACCCAAGGCTATTACGCGCTCGCAATTACAATTGTTATATTCCTATTAAATAAGACAGCGTCTATTTAAACGTCCGTATCCATTACATATTATTTATTTTTAGATATAGATTTAAATACAATTGTTACCTAGGAATAAAACAAAGGTAGCAGCGCTTTCTCATTAAACCTAATCTATTACATATAAACAAAATTGAAGCGTCTGTTTGTACTATTGAAATAACAATTTCTTTCTTCATGCATATTAATATATAAGTATAAGGTACCTGCATTTGCCAAAATAACAATTTATGTCTATCTGTCTGTTTGTTCCGGTTAATCTCTATAACGGCTGGATGGATTTGGACGGGGCTTTTTTTGGCAGGTAGCTGATGCAATCAGGACAAACATAGGCTACATTTATTTTAGAAAATACATTTTATTTAAGGAAATATTTGTTATTTTAGAAAATTAAAGCAATGTTTTACATTGCGGCGGCGGCGCATCGCGTAAGATGCGCGCTTTCAGGTTATGTTTAACTGCAGGCGAATATTATTCTGATGAACCCTTTGGTCTACTCCAGGGAAGTGACGAACGCAGATGGTTCTCAACCTTAAAACTAATACAAATTTGGCAAAATGCTACTCTGATAATTTTTAAAGGTGTTTTTAGTCTATAGGGGGATTTTCAATATAAAAGTACTTGAGATAAACTCTATGGCCCATGTGATGGGACTGCCATCGATAAATCCGTGGACTGTGACGTAGATACCGGAGCAGGTCAGTGACGTCATCAATCCAGTTAAACGTAGCCCGAGTGTGGAGGCGTCCGATGGAGAGCATCGGCTGCGGCTTTAATATAAGCGACGCTTCTAGGTATCTTTTAATATATTTATTTAATCCCTCTTTTTGGTATTTTTATAAAATAAGAAATACCGGAGAAGTTAGTAATAGCTACATTGTTTAGCTTCTAGCGAATTCGGTTAACGACGGTGTTAGTTAAATAGTTAAACAACTGAGGCTATAGTCATCGGAAACTTAAAACTTTATCCTCGGTCACTCCGGTGCTTCAAAGGGCACTTAGTTCGCTGGTCACGTTTACTATTTTAAGAAAAAATGCATATATACATACATTAATTACTTTCCACCGAAATTAGCACATCACCAGCTCGTCCTAAACTAAGAATTAAGCCTGCAAATTGGGTACTAAACAACGGATAAACATATATTTTTTTAAATACATACATATTATACATAGAAAAACCCAGACCAATACAAACAGACATGCTCATACACACCAATGTTGTATTTCCTGGGGATCGAACTCGGAACATTTAGTGTAATAACCGACATCTCAACCATTAGTGAGTCGTTAATTTTATTTATAAGCCATATTCACTATAGTAGTTACTCCATTCTTATTTAAGTATATTTAACATCTATCCAATTTCATATCTTTGTGTTTGGTGTTCATAGTTTATTTATGCCTTATTTTTGTTTATTACAATTACATACACACTGTTTATACATTTGATTATTATATTTTTAGATATTATCCGAGATTTTAGACGTTATCATTTTTAATAAAACAGCACTGCAGTCTCGTCCGCGCAACGGCTGAGGCTGTAAACTGAAATCAGCGGTTTGCTTCAGTAAACCATTTGCTGAGATATGGCCTTTTTGTACTGCTGCGACACACACACACACACAGCCTCTGGATTATTTATTATTATTATATATATTTTTTTTTTAGTTTCATTTGCATTGTGTGTAAAATTTGATTGTATGCATGTTTTTTTCTATTTTTTTTGTTTTCTTCCTTTTTCGCTATTGTGTTTGTATGTTATTGTAATGAATACGAAATTTTTGTTGTTATTAATTTGTGTGTGTTTCAGTGTACAAATAAATGTTTATCTATCTATCTATCTATCTATCTAATTATCCTCAGATTGTAGCCAGCATCGACTAAACGTGCCCACCGAACATCTAATCATTTCTTTCATCATCAGCGTCCATTATATGTCCCCACCAAGGCACGAGCCTACCCTTAACTGTTATAGTAAGTTGTCCACGTGGCCCCAGTGCGGATTGGACGACTTCACGATGTTCCTTCTCCGTAAAGAGCGTCAGATAAACGTACATATTCGAAAATTCGAAAACACATTGTTCGTGGAGGGAACCTGCACCCTTCAGATGGAAGGCAACAGTCCACACCAATGAGCCACCGACGCTTCAGCCCTCAGTTATCGCTAACCTATAAACAAGCCACAGCTTGAGGCATCACAATAGTGATAGACGAGACAAGTCACTTTTAGACTGACCGCCGCCTAGACAGACACTTTATGAATCACGAATGGCTAGATCACAGGGGTATCAACATTTCAATAATTATATGATCTGTTGAAATACAAAGCACAATCAGTTTCAGTTTACCGATTCAGAAATTGATTATATATAACTGTCCAGTTTTCGGTTCCCATACACACACAATTTTAATGTATTCATTGACCCTTTGAGGGACTGACCTTTAAGCACATAATTAGCTTATACAAAACTTAACTTAATAATTGTACTAACGGCCTAACATGCATGCCTTTCGAAGCACAGTAGGATTCAGATAATATTTTTCGGTCACCATCCGATAACTGAACATTGTGACGGTTGCTCATTTCCGCGACCGTCAATCGAATTCACTAGTCGCTTTCCCATGTACCGTCACTTTGACCCAAGTGGCAAGTTATGGACAAATTAAATAATTAAATTAACTTTTTTTTGCAGTTAAAGTACAGGACGGTTAAAGCACTCACCTGATGTAAGTGATACGCTTGACAGAGCAGCAATAAAGGAGACCAACAACTGATAGACAGTTTATATTTTCCGTCAACGCCGCTCTGCGCCCGACAGAGACCACAGATGTTAGGTTTCTTATATCCTGTAATTTTACTTGCTACATTGCCCTCTCAATTATTAAGGAGGCCTATTCCAATTGTGGACTATTGATATCACCTATTTTAAAATATTACATTGTATCACAAATACAATTTCTAGATTAAACCTAAATATATATATAAAATGTATAAAAGGTCGGTCAGCCCTGACTTGGGCGATTTATATGGAAACCTAATGTCATCGGAAAAGCTCCCTAGGCCGTGGGTAGACTAGATCGAAATTACTCCAGTCACGTCATTTGGAGGGCAATATCAACAAAGGGAGTTGACCGGATAAACTTGAGATGAATGTGGTATTATTCTAACAAAGTGGTTAAGTACAGATGATGACTCTGAGGGGATTGAATAATAAAATCACACTTATTTCGAAAGTGTCATATTAAAAAAGTAGAGCGTCGGTGGCCCATCGGTGTGGATGCCTACTGATCTGGAAGATGCAGGTTTAAATCCCGCCACATGCCAATGTGTTCTCGAATATTTGAAATTATATTTACGTTTATCCGCTCTTACGTTACGTAACGTTTGTGCGTGAAGTCGACCAAAAGGCACTGGACCCGCATGGACGACTAAGGCCTGGACACCCTATACAGGAAGACTCGTGCCATGCAGCTCATTATACGTCCCCACTGAGGACGTATAATGAGCTGATGTTTATAAAGATATTTCGAAGTTATTCAAAAACCTAGTCTTAGAAAATGTTTACTACGTCTGCTTTATAGTATAGAACAATAAACGTGTTCTGTAGATACGTCATCACCATCCGCCCGAGACGTCCCATATCAGTTCACAGGCCTTCCCGCAAACCTATGCTGAGATTGGACTTTTGTGCACTTATTTATGAAAGTAATTACTAGTTAAGTGGCATTAATTCACCTGTGATTTAAATACAATTGCACTATTTAAAACCGTAATCTTGCTGTTTAAGGCACATTGTATTTAGGAATACCATTTACAGAGACAAGTTGATGTATATTGGCGGGTAAAGCAACGCCAATTACTAGTAGTTCACACGAAGCAATTTCCCTAAGTTCAGATCACGTTCAAGACACTTTTTAAATGTATCTTAATTTAATGGTATTGTTAATAAGGTAGGTTAACCTTTATTACCTCATTATCCCAATAATAGAGTCATGCTAATACGTTGAGTTAGTTTTATTCGGTTTTTTCCAATAAAGTCACTCCTCAACTCTGTCCACTAGCTAAAACACTGTTAAACTGCCGAGCACAATTTTTAGTTCGGCTGATAAGTAATTTAAATTGTGCTCGATTGATGTTTTACATGCAAAATCCCATATAATATCTTTAGCGTGATAAATAGCAATATATGAAATGCCTTACCCAAAGATTTGTTCCGTTAAACAGGGTTTTTCTGTTTAATATAGAAAAATTGTGCTCGTCAGTTAACGGCGTTTTAGCTAGCTAGTGGACGACAGAATAGCCGCCTGGTCTGCAAACCGCTTGTATCGCTTTACGCCTAGCTGAAAGTATTAGAACGCCGCTCTTAATACTAATTATTATCAAATGCATTTATAAATATTTAATATCAAATAATCAAAACATCGCCAACATCGCTTGAGACCAACCAAAAATGAAATTAACCAAAATCTTCGTGTGTGGGTTACTAATACGGCTAGCCAAAACTCTGCCTTGCACAGTCGAAAAAACAAGTGAAAAACTTAGCATAAATCTCCCAAATCGAAATAGACATAAAATCCTAAAGTTTATGAATAAGCACAGACATCCGAATATACAATTAGACTGGACAAGCCGCCAAGTTTATAGGCAGTCCCAGTGTCCCAATTTCTTTTCGGTTCTTACCTGTGAAAAGTTATTATATTTCTTGGTAAATATACTGATTCATTGCGATGATGGCATGTTACAATTGCACAGGATGGCATTTTGGAAAAAAAACGGTAATTTCTTCTAATATTCGTGCGTCTTGACTCGTCTCACAGAGCGTAAACTGGCAGCCAGTGTATGCTCGTTGAGCTTACATTTGTCGCACTTTAAACGCGGCTTGCCCCATCTCCTGTATTGAGAAATCTGTGTGAATAAGCCATCGACATCCCAGCGGGGATCCCGAATGGCCACAAAACATAATATAAACAACACATCTTATTTACTGTTGAATGTATTAGCATTGGACATTAGACCGCCCGATCTGAATAACCACTGCCACAGTGTAGCAAAGGTCAGTAATTTTAAATATGCTTAGGTGTAATATAAAGTTATATCTGAAATTTTCTAAAGATTTTTTGATAATCCAACCCGTTTGCCATGGGTGGAAATTTGGAGAGGTTGGTTTATCAAGCAGTAGATTGTCGCTGGTCGTTATATTGTAATCAGTGGCGTGCACAAAAATTATGGGTCGGGTATGCAATGTGAGTGACACTAATCGTAACAACAATTTTATCAAATTGAGTGCTGTTGATGACAGCAGATCGCCTATGGTTTCAAATCTGTAGAGGAAAATAAGTAGGAATCATTTAAAATGTTGGCGAAGTTCCGGGTTGTGTGGACGCACAGGGTATGTATGCACTGCATATTTGAATATACAAAGTGCACGCCACTGTTTGTTATGTATTTAATGTTAAAATGATTCACATTACGTAAGTGAGGTTTCTAACTTATTTGATGTATACCTAAAAATGTTAAATTATAATGTTAACTTTATATGCCATATATTCGGCGTATATAAAACTTTATTCTTAATTTTTTGACATAAATATTAGTGTCATGTTTCATGATTAATAATTTTATTTAAAATTTATATCTAATAATACTAATACATGAACTAAAAATAAAAAAATATAAGTTGAGCTACTGCTCCAGATTACTGACTTACTGATTATGTATCTGCTTTGTGTCACGTCTTGTCCTACATGGTATACTGAAGTCGTCAACCATTCGAATTAAATATTAAACACCATTCCACGTATTGTGGTAGATAATTTGTATGTAAAGTGTCCGCGCTGCCAATTTGGTAGTTGATCTGGTCCCCAATTCTGCTAATTTTAATTGCACTAATATGGTCATAAATATGTCTCAAGTGTAAAATTATGCACACATTAAATTGTTCTGTTTAATGAATAGCACCAAAAGACAATTTATTATACTATGTAATTACCATTTGAAACCATTACCATTAAAGTTAGATCGAACTACTAAATTTAAAGTTGGATGGAAAAGTGTCATTATGTCAAGTATAGTTAGTAGAATTGAAGTTCTAGCATTAATATTTAATTTTTATCTATACGCTGATATTGCGCTGTTACGGCGCAAATTCAAATATTAATTCCAAATATTTTTATTTAAATTGTCGGCGGCCGGTTGTCATATAAAAATATTATTTATACATTTATATTGGTTGAACATTCGTAGCTACATCTAGCCCCAATTCAAGCAAGTGTAACAGCTTATTCGCTGTTAAGTACATAAGCACTAAACAGCGAATAAGCATTAATGTATAATCATCAGCTCATTCTATGTCCTCAACAAGGGGTACGAGCCTATCTATATAGGTGTATAGGCGTTAGTCGTCCACGCGGACCCAGTACGGATTGGCCAACTTCACGCACAACCTTTGAATCTCTTCGCAGGCCTGCGCATGTTTCCTCACGATGTTTTCCTTCGCCGTAAGAGCGTCGGATAAACGTACAAACGTTCGAAAGTTCGAAAACACATTGGTACGTGGCGGGATTTGAACCTTAGTCCTCCCGGTAGGAGAGCAACAGTCCATACCATTGAGCCTCCGACGCCTAATTAAACTTTAACAATAATGAATGTGACTATTATTTTTGTATTACTTTATTTATATAACTATTACTTTATAATAATTAATTTACAAAATAATCTTAAACTAAAAGGAGTACGGACCATGAGCCTGTAGATGTAATTTTATTAATAAAAAAACTATTATTTTATAATGTATTTACTTTCTTTCTATTGATAAAAAAACAATAAGAATATAATTAAAATTGTAGAAAATAATTAAAGATACATTACTTTTACATGAATTTGAAACATTCTTATTTTCATTACTCGTACCGGTTTTCGCAAAGACACCAACCTAACAAAGATACTCATAATTTCAAATGTCTCAAGATTTAATCTAAAACAACCAAAGTTTCTCGTCTGGTGTACTTTATTTTAACGAGTGGTGGAGTGACCACAAACTTGGAACACCAATTAATCCAACATTACTTTTAATTAGGTTTTTAGGTTCGACAAAGTTAGGCGATTACCACTTAGCGCGCGATGACCCAAACTACGCGGTCGGCTTGATTTACAAATTTAAAGTTCTAGTCTGGGTCAATATGACATTATATATACAATTATGACATTATATATACAGGGAAAATAGGGAATATTGACTTTTTTGAATAAGTAACTCGTAATTTAAAAAACATCCCCCAAATTTAAGGCAAATCTATTGATACAAATATCAAATATTTTTAAACCCTAAAAATATAATGGTATTAGGTTCCCATACAAACATCTCATAATATGAGTACAATAATAGGTCGGTTTAATCTATAACATTAATAACAATATTTTTTTCGTCAAGCATATAAATACAATAAATAGGTACGGTACACATGCCAATATAGCAATTTTTCAAATTTTTTGTCCGTGTGTCTGTTGGCTCCGGATGATCTTTAAAACGGCCGGACGGATTTCGACAGGATTTTTGGCAAGCAGTTGATATTATAAGGAAAAATATAGGCTACTTATATTTTAGAAAATACTTTTTATAAAATAAAGCAATGTTTTACCGCCGCGCGTCGCGTGATCTGCGCGGTTTTTGGTTGTGTTTTACTGCGGGGGAATATAATCTTATTATAAGGCGAGTAATACCGCAGGGAACAGCTAGTATACTTATATAATGGAACATCCTAAAATATCGTTTCACTGCATGGATTGAGATTTGTAACGAAACGTACTAGGCAGGCACAATTAGGAGAGGTGGGTGTTAATGGACATCGACATTGTAATATACTAACTTAATTAAACATCCTAAGATATCGTTTCTCTGTAAGCATTGGGATTTGGAATGTAACCCACTACCAGGTATAAGAGAGATTAATGACTACCATTGGCATTATATATTTTTTATGTTATAAGTGTACAGGACGATCTGGACGTTCACCTGATGGTAAGTGATACGCCAGACCATGCCAGAGCGGTATTAAAGAAGACCAACTACTGATAGATCAATTTCGCACACTTCTCCATCAATGCCGCACAAAAGTGCATAACACTCCTGTTTCACGGGATGATATCTGGCACTGCGGTGGCACCTACCTAGACGACTCAGTATCGAGTCTACCACCTAGTAAAATACCTGCATATAATGAAAAACCTAGTACTTCACTAGCTACAGTGCCCTTTTACCGGTCTGTTTCTAATATTAGATGCTATCATCTTGCGATTTAAATTTTGATGAAGTCCAGTCTGTGCGTTACGTTTGTTGATCTAAAAGCCTTTGCGTGGCATAAATCCGGTAGTTTCCACCTACCGCAATAAAATACCAAACCATATATTTATAAAAGCGCACCCAATTTTATATGTAGTTTCATTTATCACTTTTGTTAATTTGCAATATTGTATTTTTAAAAACACTGAAACCAATAAATATTAGGTTAATTGATGATAGTGAGCAATGACGTCACATATCACTAATCTTATACAAAATTTATGGAAACGTTCCTTTTTCACAGTTAAAAACGTCAACGATTGGTGTTGTAAAATACCTAATTCTCATGACTACTATTTTGCTAATTACAGCAGATTAGAATGCCATACTATAGATTCGATTTTTTATACAGTTTTCGATGGAGTTTGGAATATAATAAAGCATTTGATTTGGGCCCCATGACCCGAGTCAAGCTTAAAATACCGGTTTTGGGCGCTTTTAACAAAAGATAGAGACTTGTAATAATCGCCATACCACCTGTAGTCGCCATTTTGAAAAGCCAATAAATTAATATGTTCTAATAAACAACATTGTTGTACACTTATGCACAAAAGTTATAACGCTGTGTAAAATTAATCCGTAGCAGGCGCGATATTTTTAAGGCGTCGTATAAAACAGTAGTACCTGTACAAAATATCAATTGGGGTGGCGTTGTCGTTTTTTATAGTCCGCTCTGTAAAACATCGGAGTCGCGTGTAGAGGGCCTTATGTGCGCTTGACACGCGACCGTACGCTCGCTTACACAAATGTTACGCAATTCTAGCAAACTACCTATACAAAAATTATTAGTAACTACCGGCTATACCTATTCTTGGGTTCTTTATATTTGATGGGTTGGCAAACGAGTATACGATTATCTGATGGTTAGATATACCGCAACTCATAAACACTCGTTATTTCGAGTGATCTCCGAGTACGTTGACTACTTTAAAAATAGATGAGGGATAAGAAAATGTTGGTAAGAGGAAGGGGGGAATTTTGGTCCTCCGGTTACTTGACTAAATCGACGAAATATAACGCGCACGTGTTTTCAAGCCGGTTTTCTGCGAGGCCGTGGTATCAATGCAAATTAATGACATGCACGCATCTAGTCTCACACTTTCACTCTCACTTAGGCGCAATTAGGTTTTATGATCTTATCGTTTGAAGTCCAAGTCGTTTGTCCGTTAATTGACTTCAATTCGAACACTTTATTAAATAAAGATATACTTATATTAAATTAACTCAAACAAGTTTATATGATGCTATCTATCGGACATATATTTAATAACATCCATATTTATTCGGATTTTCATTAACAAAAATAATTTTTGATTTACCGCATTTCAAATAATGAAATAAAAACCACACTTTGTGCTTAAAGGAATATGACAATAAAAACGGTAATTAAATAAAAACACTTTTTCACACGCCATTACTTAAACCCTTTTATACTTTTTTAAACCAGCGCCTCGGCCACGAATGATCGAATGTACTGAATTTATGTTATACATTTAAAGTTATCCGATCAAAAGTGTAGCAATTTGTTAACTATTCCAAATACGTCGTATCAACTTGGTCACGTAACAACGTGAATAAGTTATTATATTAATCCGGTGCTTAACTTACGTAGAGCATTGGTGGCTTAATAGTATAACCTGTTGCCTTCCGATCGGGAGGGCGCAGGTTCAGGACCCGCCACGTTCAGTGTTTTCGAATTTTCGAAATTATATGTACGTTATCCGACGCGCTTACGGTAAGAGAAAACATCGTGAGGAAACCTGCGCACGCCTGCGAAGAGATTCTAATGTTATGCGTAAGAACCAAGTTTCTTGCTGGATTCTTCTCTGTAGATAACACAGTCCAAACCAGTGGTAGCTTCATTGACATTCATGAGTTTCTTTAAGAACCTAAATTGAATAAAGACAATTGATTTCGATTTTATTTATGATTAAATAAGGAATTAACCGTATCTGCGAGAGCTCACTTTTATCCTGTCGACCATTTTGTGCAATTTAAAATCTGCAATCTTACAACACAGTACATTAATTAAAGGGCCCCATCTTTTCATGTCAGGGGCATATTAAGTTAGGATGCAATTCAACACCGCGGTGTCGTGTAGCGCCAACACGCCAAAACTAATTGTTTTTGTTTAATTTTGTTTATTGGCCGGCACGCGGCTCGAACCCGCTCTCGGGAGTCGTCCGACCAGTTGGCGAAAGGGCTCAACGTGGGAAGGGCTGCCGTACTAAAGAGTAGCAGTAGGTACTTTATTGAATTTGAAAAAGGTACAGTAAATACAGATTTCATCTGACATCGTGCCCAGCGTGCCCTTCCAGCTGCACGCGGGAGGACCTAATGACAGCGTTAGATAATGCTGTCGCTGTGGCTGCTTTCTGGGCCGCTAAAATTTGAATGTGTGTTTGCCTTCGACACGCTAAGAAGAAGAAGAAGAAGAATACAGATTTCAAATATACCTAGGATATTATTATCATTATTAAATACAGATCAAATATACTTAAGAAAATTACTACATATGTATTACAGATACGGATTTCGCACATAAAAATATTATAATCATCATCATCTTATTTAGTCATTCCCGCGGGCCCAGTACGGATACCACGACTTCACGTACAACCATTGACACATCTTTGCAAATTAAAGCCGTCATTTGAAGAAATTATGGATACAACACCTGAAGAAGCCGCTCAAGTCGTTGCCCTGTTGCAAGAAGGGTTGAACCAGCGAGAAGTCGCTCGTCGTTTGAATATGAGTCAGTCCGCTGTCTCGAGAGTATACAGAAGGTTTCAAGAGACTGGTGCCTTCACTCGGAGGCCTAATACCAGCCGACGCCGGTGCACCTCGGAGCGTGACGACCGGTTTTTGGTCTCGACCTCTCTCCGAAATCGACACCTTACCGGCGTAGATGTGCAGCAGGAGCTACGTCAAGTTCGCGGGGTGACTGTCAGTCAGTGGACAGTTAGAAGAAGGTTGAAAGAAGCTAACCTTACTCCGAAAAGACCCGCTACAGGCCCGAAGTTGACCACAGCTCATCGTCAAGCACGCCTTCACTTTGCTCGAGAACATTTGGATTGGAGCATAGAGCAATGGCAGTCAGTCCTGTTCACAGATGAGACGAGGATGTGTCTCCATGGCAGCGACAGGAGAGGTCGGGTATACCGTCGTCCCGGTGAACGGTTTTCACAGTGCTGCTTTGTGGAAACCGTTGCATATGGTGGCGGATCTTGCATGATGTGGGCTGGAATTTCCTTAGAAGGCAAAACGGACCTTGTTTTCGTTCCTGGGGGAGGCCGGGGAGGAGGTCTGACCAGTGATCGTTACATTGAAAATGTTCTACTGGATCAAGTTGTCCCTTATCAAGGCTTTATTGGGGAAAATTTCATCTTGATGCATGACAATGCCCGATGTCACACTGCTCGGGCCACACGTGATTTCCTGAACGAAGTTGGAATTCACACTATGCATTGGCCAGCGCTCAGCCCCGATTTAAATCCCATTGAGCACATATGGGACGAGCTCAAAAGGAAAGTTAGAGCGAGGAATCCAGCTCCGACAAACATCAATGAGCTCAAGACTGCGTTGGTAGAAGAGTGGGGTCGAATACCACAATCATCCATTAAAAAGTTGATAAGGTCGATGAAGAATCGCATGAGAGCAGTGATCAGAGCTAGAGGAGGGTACCAAATATTGACACGATAATTTTTTTATCTTACGCACATTTTGTTTCATTTAAACACAATAACCCCATACTGTGAAATTGTATGAATTTTCAACATTTTTTACATTATCATTAGCATTAACCTTTTTTACTAAACTACTGAATCGATTTTCATGCAACTTACACCATTTTAAAGCTCAATTACTAGGCTTTAATTATGTAAAACATTATATAGAGGTATAATAAGGCATTTTTAGTTATATCACTTGTTATGCGTACTTGAGGCCGATTTACTTGCACGCGAGTGTAGTAATGGGCTGTTGCAGTGGCGTGCACATGAGACACAGATTATGAGTGGGGTATGCAAAATGACACAATCGCAAAAAACAATAAATAACATACATTTTATTAGAAACGTGCTGTTGATTACAGCAGATGGCCAAAGGTTTCAAATATGTAGAGAAAATGGTGAATAATAAGAATT